>JAAGOF010000185.1:585725-643604 GCA_010645155.1 Tigriopus japonicus | reverse complement strand
CTTGAAAACATACAGTATCAGATACCTTTCATACCTTCTCTGAGTACTGTACAGCCCTAACTTTTGGAGCCTCTCCCAATACGAGAGCTCTCTCATTCCTGTGATGTTCCTAGTGAAAGATCTTTGGATGATGAAACTGATGAAACAATATTAGTTTGTGGAAGGAATGGTCAGGACTTGGAGAAAGTCTACTCTTGGGTTGGTCAGCGTAATATGGCATTGAACGGGATGAAATTCCGCACAGTGACGTATGGGACGTCAAAATTAGATGTTCCACTCAAAGTCAATGGAGGTTGTGATATTGAACAGGTATCGTCCATGAGGGATTTAGGAGTTGTCATCCAAGATGATGGAAAGTTTGATGAGCATATTCAGTTGAAAGTGGGGAAGGCATTTCAAACGTGCGGCTGAATAGATAGATAGATATTTCAAGAGTCGCGGAAATTTGATTGAGCACTGTAAATAGTGACAACACTTGATATTTTCTTTGATCGACTCGGCTACGTAGCTAAGGTGTGTAGATCAGGAGGTAATGGTTGTGTGGATCAGGAGGTAATGGGTGTGTGGATCAGGAGGTAGTGGGTGTGTGGATCAGGAGGTAATGGGTGTGTGGATCAGGAGGTAATGGGTGTGTATACTTTGCAAAAAAGTATGTTTTGTTGCTTTTATCTAAAATTTCGCTACATAGGTTGAGAGGGTTCTTCCGAACTTTGAAATTAGGAATGCCCGACTTTGAATAACAAGATGGCCAGAGGAGATCGGCTCCTGGGGCAACTTAACTTAAAAACAAATAATTTGTTTAATTGAAGGCTTCCAATTTCTCCATTTGTTTTCAAATTACTTTGCAATACTTCTCAACATACATTAACCATGCCATTGCCCTTAAATGCAACATTTTTCGAAAATCTGACCCTTGAAAACTGAGATTTTTTGGGCAAGCCTACACTGCTAACGGCAGTTATTAGAGACGGCAGCAGGTCCGTAAAATGATACGGTAATCCACGGACATCTAGAATTTCCTGGACGGCGCACGGCAAATCAGGGGTGACCAAGATCAAGTGGAGAAGCACAAAAGGAGAGAACGTGCTTTTGAAAGAAGAAAGTCTCAGTTTTTAAAGAATTGATGATTATCCATCAACTTGCAACGGTTTGGGATACACTTCTGGAATATTTGAATAACAAAATATATTACTCAAGCAAAACACTAAACTTGTAATGCCTCTTCATGGTTTCAATGAACAGATAAAACACCCTTAGAACATTCTACTATCTTACCTCTTACTCAGCCTAGAACACGCCTTTTCAATGAATAAGGTTTATTTGCATCATTCTAACTTATACTGATCATTGAACTAATTCATAAACAAAAAATAAGAATAGAAAACACATGAATACATAAAAATATTAAGACAAATTTGACTGTCATTGAAACTTGCAAAAAAATAAGCTAAACTAGAAATAAACTGACAATAGACCGATAGAAATGAGACAAAATGAATCAAAATAAACTTAAACATTTTGAAACAGTTCTCATATCTTTAATTTGGTCTCTAAAACACATCTTTCTAATATACTATTGCATTATGAACAAATAAAGTAAAACTGACAAGTCTTTCACTATGTATTTTACGTGATACCAAGATATATTTTCCTGTTGAATGTTCTTATATCCAGGTTAGACTAGTCTTTCATGAAATTCTATAACAAATCAAATCATGAAGTTCTGAAGAGAAGCAAAGAAGGTTATGCCAAATTAAAAGTCCTTGTGTGTCAAATTTGGGAGCACGTTGGGAAATAGTCAAAAATTGGATATTTAGGCATCCTTGACCATAATTACATTGTACGTATATGATGAATTATATAAATTTTTTTTGTTTGTTTGTTGCGGATTTTCTACTACCGCTACAAGGAATGCGATTCCCTGTAAACAAGGATTTCTCCCGACAGCTTCAATTCGATCCCCAACAGGATTCGAACCTACGCCGTCTTGGGAGGCACTTTTTTTTACCCTCGGCTCTAATAAGAACGCATTAGTACGCGCGACCACTCTGGGCTCCTTATACATTACAGTATTTATGCTAGCTCATAGTATTCTTAAGTTTAAATAAAATGATTTTCAGACAACGGTTTGGGATACACTTTTGGAATATTTGAATGACAAAATGCATTTTTCAAGCAAAACACTTATTTTGTAATGCCTCCTTAGGTCTGAAATCTAGATTTTCAACTTGTTTGCATCAATATCAATTATAATTATAAGGTGCAAGTCTATCTTATGGCATATGGACCTTAACCCACACGCAAATTCACTACTTAAAACTGCATGAACAACTCTTAACCATACTGAGATTGTCCTGAAATCAATGACACGATCGTACAATAAAAGAAATTCGAAGATGAAACCATCAATTCTAGAACATGAATTTATGCCAAGGTGACAACCCTTAAAAAATCGATTTTTAATAAGCAATAAAGATTGCCATGTCTTAATTAAGTTCAGGATAAGGCGTGGATGAGCAAAATCTATGTAAATTGTTCAAGCCGGGTAACAGATAAGCTCAAAAAAACGCCGTTATGTTGTTCAAGTTGTTTCTTGAATGAGCGTGATGAATAGAGATGTCGCGTTGGCGCAAAATGTTTTTTTACACTTTTCACAATTTATTTGCACTTTTTGCACTTTTTGCCATTTTTGGACTAAAATTCCAAAAGTACTCAATTTGCTCATTTTTGAACTTATTTTTTGAACATAATTTTTTTTAAATCTGAAGTCAGAGATTCAATTTTCTTGAATTTCTCTGTTGTGCTTGACATCTACAAACATTCACATACGAACACAAACACAAGCATAGAGAAACCAAAATATCAGTTCTTTCTTGATCCAGAAAAATCTCTCGTGATCGCTACCACCAGATTGGCAAAGGCAATGGAAAACAACAATTTCCTCCTCGAACTTATCGTTGCATATGGCTTTGGAACCTGGTTTTTGAAAATGTTTTTTGTCGATATCGTCCAGCACTTGAGCCGCTACCAAAATCGTAATTGGTTTAACTCCAAAGTGAGTGACGAGGAGAAAAAAAGCTCTCCTTGGATTTGCATGTGTTTCTCTCAGCTCATCATGGAGATCTTTCTACGAGATCCGACGTTTTCAGAGTTGCCACTCAAAAGTAGGTCCAACAAACAAATAAGAGGCGTGTTTGGCTTCAAAATAGCTGTTTTTGTGCACGACGAGATTATCAATTCCATTCAAACTTGGGATTGGATTTGGGAAGGTAGCTTAAGGAATCAACCGTCGGAGGGAATATAATCTCCTTGAGGAACTCCTCCTTCTAGTGTAGTGGGAAAGTGTGAGTGAGTTCGTAAGTGTAAGTATGCGTGTGAATGAATGTACTAAAAAATTTTGAAAAATTTTTATTTGCACTTTTTACTTGCGTTTTTTCCTGTTTTTTTTGCACTTTTAGTAGCACTTTTTGCCCTTTTTATTTGCACCAAAATGACACCTCTAGTGATGAAACTCCGCGTTTTAGTCCGGGGGAGAATTTCCGGGGGAAATATGGTTCCTAATCCATTTTCAAGATGAATTTGCGTGGCATTTTTAAGCAAGACGACACCGAACGAGGGTAGCAAGAGCTGAGTGAAGGAAGACAACAGGGCGCGGAAATAGAGTAGAGCTACTCTGGACTTGCGCAAGCGATGAAGAGACTTCAGACGAACAGATTACTTTGGACAGGCTATACTTTTATAACATTTACACTTTAAGTAACTTTATCATAATCCTCAAAAAAAGTTTCAATCGTCTTTCAGTTAGCTTTCTGAGAGGCCGGCCTCGCACTTCTGATATTCATGAGAACATTGAGCACCTAGAGAGCTTTCTAAGACACTACAAGACTTTAAACAAAACACACTGATTAGGGAATGATGATGCATTGGAAAATAGACACTAAAACACTCTTTATAAATTATGAGCCACATGAACTTTGTTGCACGACTTAAAAGGACAGCACAACTGAGCTTGTTTTCCTTCTTCAGGGTGTCTCCCGCAAATCAGAAAAACTGCACACAAAATCAATTTTGAAGTGTTTTAAGACTATTGAAAGACACTTCCGGTCTGAATGATTTTATTTGAAAGGTCTTCATTGATATTAGTCGAAAAAGCAAGCAGATTTTTACTTGACAAGCCTCAATTGTGGTGTCTTGAAAGTTTGAAGAAAGGCTGGATTATGTGATCTTCTAATCAAAACTAAGAAAAAACCTTATGCCATTCTGGATCCTATTTTCAGACAAATTATTTGAACACTCACAAAAGGCTTTAAAGTTCATTACACTTTACAGGTTTGACAGGTTTTGTCCAATATGTTGCAAAATAAGTTCTTAACAATATTCTGACTGTTTTGGTCACCATTTTTGATTTTCATCTTCTCTCTTCAGGGATCCTGTGGCACGTTGTCTTCTTAAGAATAATTATATTTGAACCAACAAATTAGGACAGACCAGCTGACTTAAAGTGTGGCAAAACAGTAAGTTACGTCACCTTTGTATAACTTTCAAACCAATTATTGCTCTTGGGGCCAATCAATGAGCATCTTAAAGTCATTTTGAACATTGCAACAGTTGCATCAAGCAACCCTTAATCTAGAAGAGGCCTCATCTTTGGCAGTTCGCCCAGCCAAATTAGCCAGAAGACCAAAGAGGCTGCTCTAAATTTCCGGCTGAATTGGCATTCGATCCTTGCCTTTCACTTGATTTGGGTCACCTCCGGCCAGTTTTGCCGTGCCGTGAAAAGTCCACCTCTATTCTAGATGTTCTTGGGTAATCACTCCCATTGATTCAGAAATTTGGAGTTTGAGAACTGTGATCCAAAAGGGTATAACGACGAAGCTTCCACCGATGTCGAGTTCATACCAAGGATTATTAGCCTCGTTAAAAACTGATTGAGGCCTGATAATGTCTGGATATCGCTTGGTTGTTCCTTGGGCTGCTCGATCCCGTATCATAGCCCGACATTTATACGTTTGGCCCGGCATCTCCAATGAGATCAAAATCGAATTGCCACCTGTGATGCTTGTATTGTAAGGTTACCATCACTACACTCAGAACCTGTATTGTCTAGTGCTCAAACGGTTACAGAAGCCATGGACAAGTATCAATTGACTTCTTTGATTTGGAGGGGGCAACCTTCATTGTGATGATTTATCACTTTAGCGGTTTCCCATTTGATGCGCGATTATCCTCAACGACCACAAAAGCCATCTGTGATGTTCTCCTTGGTTGGTTTGTTGATGTTGGCATGCCAATCCGAATTAAAACAGATAACGGGCCTCCGTTAAGGGGACTTTTCGCAGGTTTTTGTGCTGGTTTCAATATTCAGCATGAGACTTCATCTCCGTATCACCCTAGGAATAACGGTCTTGCCGAATTGGTTGTCAGGGCCGTTAAGGGCCTGTTGAAAAAAGTGGGCAACTCTATCCCCTGTATACCCTGAGTTTCAAGAATCTCTACTTATGTGGCGCGTGACCCCCAGTGCTCAGTGCTAAGACGCATTAGCCCTGCCTTCGGTTTCTACGGTCGGCAATTGTGCACACGTCTACCAGTTGTTGGTAAGTGCCACGCATATTTGCAAGAATTCAACACTGCCCGTCTTTCCAAGGATTTCAAGAACGTCAAGAACGCTGGAGGGAAGCTTCTGTCTCCCTTGAAAATTGCCCAACCTGTCACTTTTCAAAATCTGATTACCAAAAGATGGCAAGTGGGGCGGGGGGGGGCATCATTCCAAAGAAATGCACCAATAACCGATCCTATTTAGTGGCTACAGCGTCCGGGAAAATTCGCAGAAATAGACTTTTTCTGCGCCCACAGCACTTTTTCCGAATATTCCTGAAACTGGGATTTTCTAACCCATTATTCTACATCGAAGCACCCGCAAGACGAAAAACGTGTGGTATTTCAGTCCTAATATTTTACAATTGCATTCTTCGTATTGATCAAGAAAAGCCATTCAAAATTGATATGTGGAATAGGTTTCACTAGAGTTCTAGGGAGAGAAATGACACTCCCAGCCAGCCGCTTGCCTTCAGTTTTGATCCCCCTTCACTAGCCTGAAGTTGGGCAGGATCACCATAATGTGTTCTAAAAAGAAGAGTGGCCTGACAGCCCAGGCAGAAATTAGTTGACTTTTGAACTAAATTTGTAGATGACATGGCTTGAAAAAATGTCATTTGGCAACTAATTGAAACCTGATACTCCTCTAAACACTCAAATCAGATCGGATCTTGAGTTAGATTTCTTGGAATTGAAATAGAAGGTCTCCAAAAAAAGGGGGAACGTCGAGGTTGAGTTTAGCCACTTTTAGCAATTGCGTGTTATTTTACATGCATCAAGAGAATGAACCCTCAGTCAGGTTGACCAAATATTACAACAAGGAAAATTATGTAGAAATTGTGAAACGTATATGATGAAATTAGGTAATCTTTGGTGCTTTTTCTTGTATCTGTTTATCTCTTGAACATCAAAAACTTTGTGGCTGATCCAGTATGTGAGTGAATACCTCCATATAATTTCTGGAAAAGTTTTTGTTTCTTAAGATTTTGGTAACCCTGATCTTCAATTGTATATGCCTCAATCTCCAGGGTATTTTGAATTTGTATGGACGGCAGTCGGAGTCACTAGCATGCTACATAGACGCCGACACGACAACTGACTTCAGATTTGCCAGAAATAGTGGACGTAAAGCCATGCCATTGGGTCAAAATATGAGCGTTGTAGACGTGAAGTAATCAAATACAAGTGATCTTTTAATACATTAGATATAGGCCATGCCATTTTGAGCATGTTCAATCACCCTTGTTGGAGGATATGAGAAATCAAGTCTGAGTAAAGGCTTCAGACAGGTCAGAAACTTAAATCTAAAGAGAACTGCCAAAGGTGGTTTGGACCCTAAATTGAACACAAATTTCGTTGCCTCCCTAATCTAGATCAAAAAACAGAGCCTCGACTACGTGAAATTAAGTTCATGCCTTCAAATCACTCTGGAGTGACAGCTCCTTCCTGCAGTCGTTCGTTCATCTCGAACTTGTATCCATCAGTAGTAGTGATACTAGTAGTAGTAGTACTCGGGAGTACATCCGTTTGTCTCGTGACATCAGTTCAACTTGGTTGAACATACGTTTGGATCGCGACATCAGTTCAACTTGGTCAAACATACGTTTGTATCGCGACATCAGTTCAACTCGGTTGTACATACGTTTGTATTGCCACATCAGTTCAACTCGGTCGTACATACGTTTGTATCGCGACGACCCCTCCAACAACCCTGATAGTCAAGACAGTGAGTGCAAGTAAAGGGAAGGCTTGTCTGGCCTGAGTCAGCTGTCGTATCGGCGTCTATGTAGCATGCTAGTGACTCCGACTGCCGCCCATATTGAATTTGCCACCATGCCATGAGAGTGAGTTGTCAGCTGAATGGAATCACAACAAAAACCCTTGATTTGGGAGTGGAGTGACATTTCTCTCCCTAGAACTCTAGGTTTCACCAAGTTTAGAACAGCCCTGACCTTAGTGCACTTGTGTGTCAAACAAAAGAAAATGTTCAAATATTTGTTTTATTGAAACATTCCATCGGTTTTTTCGGCCCATCAACTAATTAAAAGAATAAAATAAAATGACACCAGTATTTTCAATTTCAACAGTGTTATATTCTCAATTTATTCCCAACCTTAACTCTTAGTCAAATGCTCCTGCTCTTACTAGTCTCATTCCTACATGTATACAAATACCCATGTGTCTCTACTGAATACATCCAGATGCAACAAGGCGCAGTCGGTTCGTACGACCTGCGAGCCGACTGTCGTGTGCCTCGACTGCATTGAGGAGGAGCAAGTGGTGCCTTCAGGGGGTGGTGCCTCAACAGAGGATGGCGGGACTATCGCGTCGTGCCAGGGAGATCTCGTTTCACCGGGACGTTTTCCGTCACGGATCCGACATAATCCCACCATGGGTCCGAAGGACCCCACCAAATCCACTATCAACGTGGAGACTACCATCGACGTGGAGACCACCATCGACGTGGAGACCACCATTGACGTGGAGACCACCATCAACGTGGAGACCACCATCAACGTTGAGACCCCCATCGACGTGGACGAGCCTAAAAACCCGAGGCCGAGTCCCCCACTTGATCGGTCGCTGACCGCACTTGTGGCCGGGGCGATACCTGGAAGTGGCCGTCACCAATTCCCACCAGTGCCTCGAGGAGGATGGTGAAGGATCGACGGTGAGCCAGGAGGGAAAATTCCCCGGCAAGTCTCCCGCCATGTGGCCAACCCCGCCATGAGCGAAATCCACTGTGGACGACGACGCCACCATGGATGAAAGCGATGCCACTCGGTGGATGAAAGCGATGCCCGGTGAGGGAAGGGAGATGTTTTTATCCTTATTACTTCACGTTATTTACTCTGCCCCCGAAAAAGGGAGATGTTATATTCCCGCCTTAACTCAGGGAGATGTTACATTCCCGCCTTAACTCAGGGAGATGTTACATTCCCGCCTTAACTCAGGGAGATGTTACATTCCCGCCTTAACTCAGGGAGATGTTATATTCCCGCCTTAACTCAGGGAGATGTTATATTCCCGCCTTAATTCAGGGAGATGTTATATTCCCGCCTTAACTCAGGGAGATGTTATATTCCCCCCTGAACTCAGGGAGAAGTCATTATCTGTTATTTGTCTTGCGTAAAGAGATCCTTGGCACTTAGTTCAATGCAAATCAGATTCCGGGCAAAAACAAACGCATGCACCATTCGTCGCAGATCCCTAAAGTTAACGTTGTGTGCGTATTGTTAAGTCCAAAAACATCAATGTACATTTGTCAATGGAAAGAATGCTCTCGCCGTTTCAAAATGGACTCTTGCTTCATTTGTAAGATGTTTGTGTTATAAAGATGATCGAACATTGGCTGAAAGCTGGCTTATTGGGCCAGTAGACACTAGCTTTCCAAAAACCAAACGTCATCTGCAACTCAAGAGAAAAAAACATTTCAAAACAGGTTTGAAATTTCTGTATTGCTTTGAAATATGATCCACGAGGGGAACTGGTACTAGTAGTAAATCAAAGTTGTTCCATTTAGCTTCCTGGGTCAAATCATAGTGGTTGGGAATTTCCAAACAAACTTGAAAACAAATAAATGTCCTTTGGTAATTTTGTGAGAAAAAAAATGAAAAACATGATTTGTGCCACACAGGAAATTTACATGTAAAAATGCCATCTCATGCAGTCTCAAGATTGGAGAAAGCTGCTTTTCGGTTCCTCGTTCTTTTTGGCAGAGAAAAGTTAAGGTCAAATTTGAGCCAGAATATCAATTTCCGACCGTTCGAGAAGGAAGTTAATTGGATATTATGGCAAACTGTATTGAAGTTTATTTTCCACGTAATCTCCTGCTCTCGAAATGCAGGTCTCACATCTTTTTGCCCACTTTTCAAATATGTGAAAAAAAAAATGAGGTGACGTGTTCCCCTGATTTCAAAAAGCTGAGGTATCTTAGCATTCATTCTGAACCATTGAATACACGCTAAAAATGTAATGAGTGTCATTTGTCAAAATGGGCCGAGCAACTAAGCACACCCAACGGTCCTGTTTTGCCGTTAGCAGTATGATTTAAAATGCTCACTTGAGACACCTTTGTGCATGTCCCATTACGAAAGAAACCAACGGGAACGGTTGGTTCCTTTTAAGCATTTAAGAACATTTAAGTCTTTTAATTAACTTATTTAATTCTTGAGCGGCTTACCACATGAGGAAAAGGAAGGTAGTGGAAAATCCAAGAAATCCATTGTTGGAAAAGCTCATCAACAACACTTAATCCGACAACAGAGATCAACTTAGAGCAGATGCTTTTCTGAAATGTAATGTAACTGATACGGGTAAAGCAAGAAAAACAGTAACAGTAGGATATTCAGTTATCGAGACGACGCGAAGAGCGAAAGAAAAAGTTGCCGGAACACCGTTGTTCGGTTGGCTTTTTAGGTTTGGATCGAAATACCCAAAGACATCTTGGCATTTTTCGGACGCACAATTGAATGGGGGACAATTTTACTTTCATTGTTTTGCATAACTTTAGGTCCAACGAAAAAGTTATAAACCTAAAAACTAATGAAGGAACTCCTGATGATTTATCTGACAACAATTCTTCACAATTATTCTTTCACAACATGCATCTGTCTCTTGGACGTTAAAATTTGTGCTCATTTGTGTCATAGGCCATCTTCAAACCTTCTTAGATATGTTGGAAACAAATCTCTTGCTCATTTTACTACTTTTGGGACAAGGAAGTGGGGCCCCAGCGGAAAGAAAATTTTTTTTTTCACAAACCTGGGACTGAGTAATTCATTACAACATATTTTGAAAAACTATTTCATCTTTATTCAGAGAAGTTGGGAAATACTTGGAAATTAAAAAAAAAAAGGTTGATGCTATAAGTTTCGATTTTAGTTCATTTTGAACACATTCCTTCAAGAAATCGTGAATTTAAATATTAATCAGTTAGATTTATTTATTTATTTGTAATACTGGCTGAGCACACAATTAGGTGTACTCTAAGTTGTTAGGAAAAATGCTTTCAAAAAATCTCGTTTTAAATGCATTTTAAGTGATATTATACATTATTTTGAGTTATTTTCAAAATTTCTATATGTTACCCAACTTAGTGTGTTTGATGTTGCAAAACAATTTTAATCGCAAAACACATTTTATGTGCTTTTTTAGTGATATTATATATTATATAGAGCTATTTTCACATAAACTTGAAAAGTCAAAAAAATGTTTTCTTTCGCAATATTAAAAATCCATATGAAATCATTGGGAATTAATTACCTGATGATTTACTTGCAGCATTCAAGCTACGGTCACATCAACCAAAAGTTCAAATTATATTTACTCTCGTGTAAAAAACGTACCACTCACTTCGCTGCAGGTCCACACGCATGCCCTTCGCCAATGAGATGACTCAGTAAGAGAAAAATGTATTTCATTAGAGTTTATTGAAAATGATACTAGTGTTTTTCGGCTTTTTAAGGTCAAAATGGAACATTCTAACCCAAATAACTCAGCTGCTGATGAGTGTATTTTTATTCAATTTCAATTTAGCAAGTAACTAAATGGTCTCTAAGTAAAGATTATAGTTTTTCAAAAAATGTTATCTTTAACTCATTGGTTTATTTTAGATATAAAACTTTTTCCCTAAACGTAAACTCGTGTAAAACACAATACATACGTAACTTATGCAACTGTGTAAGTAAATTTGTTCCCAATTGAATTGTGGGTCCAAAAAATGCCAAGATGTCTTTGGGTATTTCGATCCAAACCTAAAAAGCCATTCGAAACACCGTGAGAAACTACCAAACTACCTAATTTAAGCACTTAAAGATTTGCTTAAACCAAAATATAGAAATTTTTTCTCCCATACTTGAGACTTGCGACAAATTTGCCAAATTTGCAAATTCCATACATCTAAGAAAATGAAAACTAGTTAATCACAAACCAAAGAGTACAAAAAGGTATGCTTCGTTCCCAAGTTCATGTGAAGTGACAGAATACGAGCTTATTTTCTAAATGGTGATGTTTTAACATTTTCACTTGATCCCAATATGGAAATGTTTAACACACTGGTATCCTTCTCTAACACATCTCGCATCGTCTTGAATTGCGACCTTACATTGTATTTAGTGTTAAGTTCCTTGATTGTTTGCCAATCAACCTCATGTTGTTGTTTCGTTTGACTGAAATACTTAGGTTGGCGAGAGGAAGACAGGCATGTCAAAAACCCGTACGTATCTTCTTCTGAAATAAAATGAACTTATATTAGGGCAACATACAAAAAATACAACAATACTTGACGGCTATATTTTATGATTTGCGACCCAATGCCCCAGTTCATTCAATGATGTACGAAGGCACACTGATAGATAAACAAATCATTCGGAGTCAGGCATGTTTGCACGGTCTTTGGCAGAAAGAGATTTTCCGAGTGTTAAGATCTCAATTCGTATTGGGTCTCGGCATCGTGACGTCAGTTGATGAGGTGGACAGCCGGTCACGTGACTTCAACAGAAAAGTAGGACATTGATCTGAATTCAATGCTATGATTTCTGACAAAAACTGCTTTATCTCATTCAATTGTGTTGTTCAAGGCTTAATGACCAAGGTAAAAAGTACCAATGTGGTTTGGTTGAATTTTTGAAATTGCTAACTCTCAGTTCTAATCCAAATTAGGCAGACAAATATTCAAGACAATGATTTGAATGATTTCTGAGAGGGATAAATTGTCAATTCCAGTCAGAGTTGGGTAAATAACTTGATGAAATGTAATAAATCAAAAGTAAAATTACATCCTCAAAAAATCTAATTCACCACAATAACATTGTCTGAAAAATTCAATGGACTTCAAAATTATGGGGATCAATGGGAGTGATTACCGTATCATTTTACGGACCTGCTGCCGTCTCTAACTGCCGTTAGCAGTGTAGGCTTGCCAAAAAAATCTCAGTTTTCAAGGGTCAGATTTTCGAAAAATGTTGCATTTATGGGCAATGGCATGGTTAATGTATGTTGAGAAGTATTGCAAAGTAATTTGAAAACAAATGGAGAAATTGGAAGCCTTCAATTAAACAAATCATTTGTTTATAGGTTTTTATGCCCCAGGAACCGATCTCCTCTGGCCATCTTGTTATTCAAAGTCGGGCATTCCTAATTTCAATGTTCGGAAGAACCACCTCATTTTATGTAGCAAAATTTTAGATAAAAGCAACAAAACATACTTTTTTACAAATACAATGTCAAGAATTGCTATTTCAACTTCAATTTGTGCAGATAAGAAAGGCATTGTTGCAATCACCAGGCCTAAACCTTCGTTTTAGTTACCTCGCACGCTCATCAGAAACACAGGTCTTCCGAACTTTTTTTCCCGCCAAAAATGATGACGTCACTAGTAATTGTTGTATTTGAAATTTATTTTGTTGCATTTTTTGGCAAAATTCTATTGACTGAGACTCTTTCGTCAATATTGAATTCGATTAATTCTCAGTTGATTTTATTTATTATCTTTTCTTTTGAAACATGCATATTAGGCAAGTGATCGTTTTCCTACTTTGCTTAAAAACTGTTATGTTACTTTTTTCACTTCCCATTGAAATACTTCAGAAATACTACTCAAAATATATAATAACTAGAAACAGGATTTAAGTGCAAATCAAAACAAGCTTTTAGTTACCAAAACTTGCACAGAACAGCCCAAAATCGTAAAATAAAATGCAGAAAAAGATCAAAAGCGCAGAAAAAAAACAAAAAAGTGCAGTTAAAATTTCAAGAACCGAAAAAATTACAAATTTCTGAAATTTCTGAAGCTTCAGATATTTTCTTGTCATCGGCTTGTTATTTTTCAGTCTTGAAGAGCAGAATTTAGATATTGAAGTAGTAGAAATCAATACTATGCTAACCTACGCTGGGAGCCTTAGAGATTTTCAAATGTTTAACTTTCGTTGTTCAAAATGGTCTTGTTTGTTTTGACTCTGCAATTGTTTTTTCAGAAAGGTAAGCAAACTGCAAAGAAGGAATCGTGGGATCATGTTGGGATGCAATCTAAGCTGAATATAAAAGTACTCAACAAATAGGGAACATATATTGACTTCTATTTAAACACAATGCTAATTGTGATTGAAGTAGGAAAAAACGTTGCTGTTGACAAACTATCCTTGAATTCACTTTTCTAAAAATATCAGAAGGACAATATTCAATGAGATTTCCCCATTCTTGTGTCTTGTTTGAGTTATTTAGATTGTCTGAACTTTTGTGATGATGAGTACGGCTCGGAGACATATTCAGTTTTTCTGTGGAGCAGAAATACCAGACGTTCCAAGGAGTAGGGTCAGCTGACGATCAGTCAACAGCAAGCACTACGTTGTGAAACGTCTGGGATTCTGCTCCACAGTAGAACTGAAAATCTGAGGCTTAATGATGAGTGTCAAATCACATTTAGTTTTCAAATTTGGAAAAAATCTAACAAAATAAATATTTTCAAAGAAGAAATAGCAAATTCGCAACCATTTGTACAATTTAGGCCGAACACGTAAAAAATCATGCAAATAAAGGTGAAAAGTGCAAAAAGGCATAAACATGTGTTTATGTTAACAAAAAATATTTTGGCACTTTTTGCCCGTCCCTAATAATAACACACATTTTTGTCCTGAAACACTATGACAGTAACTTATTAATTAGTTGATGTTTCAGTGTCAGTTTTCTTTTTTGTTGAAGAGACATTCTGTTTAAGCTTAAAATGCTACATGGTATTGTCAGCAATAATTCAACCCTGAAGAAACTGTTTCTTGACAGTCTTTACATGGTAAATGGAAGGTAGTGGGATAGCATGTTCTTTCTTTAATTTCTTTTTGCAGTCACATTGAGCCTTAAAGCCCCAAATTGCTGAACTAGAACCGTTTTCATGTAGGAGAATGTCCTACTTTTTTTTCAGCAAGGTGACTTGAGTAAACGTCG
Source organism: Tigriopus japonicus (assembly GCA_010645155.1). NCBI lineage: Eukaryota > Metazoa > Arthropoda > Copepoda > Harpacticoida > Harpacticidae > Tigriopus > Tigriopus japonicus. The sequence goes on along the minus strand of JAAGOF010000185.1, from coordinate 629,069 downwards.
ATTCAAGAAACTTTAGGTTTCGGTTGGGTTTTTGCAGTCTTTTGGATGTGTAAATTATTCTAAGCTTGTCTGTAAGATTTTCACAACAAGTAAATCCGTTCCCACACACTAAGCTGTTACACTTGGGGGGCGGGAATTTGTCAACCCCTGAGCTTAGTTTGGTGAAGAATTTTATAGAAAAGGTGGCCGCGACCCAATAGAGACACATCCTTTTCATCTCACACCGGCCCGAGCTAGAGTCTATAGTCCGAGCAGGCCCAAAAACAGGAGTTGAACAAGCATGCAACTAAGTAATCTTTCTTGGGTGCATTGTTATCGATCATACATTTCGGCGAGAATGTTGACTAAAATATCAATAAACTTTTAAATGCAGACTCATAATTGTGTCAAAAAGCCATTCTGCCTGAAATTGCACCTGAGAACTGTTTTCTTCTCTATTTTTTGGCCACCTTGCTCTTGAAACAAGCAAGTTTCATCTTTTCTGTGCGCAAAAAAATCAAATATTCATTACGAGCCCAACAATTCATCCGATTGGCTGGGACGACCTCATAGCCGCGGAGGAAGTTCGAAAAGAAAGTAAATCTTCAAAATTGATAAAAATTGGCGGTATTTAAGAGATTAAATTTCAAACTTTTACTATCTATTGCCAATTGCTAAAGTTCAATTTCTCTTTTAAACTGTGATCAAAACTTTTTGGTAAGGCAATCCATAAATATGAAGGAAAAATTAAAGGTTGGTTTTCAATCAGGAGATTGGCAAGGTTAATGATTGTATTCAGCAGTGTGCACTAAAAACCCTTATTGTTCAAACAAATGCACATTGATCATAAGTACTTTTTTGTATTTAATTTTGCGGATTCTTGATGAATCTGATGACGCTGCTTAGAGCGCCACAATGTGCCTGGGTAATTGATAGTGAATTTTGTGACCATTTTTTAGTTACAAAAGTGTAGACAATGAAGCAGAATTGACCCGCCAAAACATATAATAAAGAGAGTGTTGCTGTATTCAGATTAGTCCTGGCTAGCGTTTTTGGATGAAATGGTTTGCCATAACGAGATTTATTTATAGGTTGATGAAGTAATTTATAGTAAAAAATATATTGCTCAAATCACATGTGGCCTTCTGTCTATGCTTTGCTTCTCCCGAATTATACTAAGCTGCTCAATTTACAGGCATTTATATGCACAATTACAGGATTTGGCAAAGAAAACATGTCTTGCGCACTTTCATATGTACCTTCCACTTTTTAGGGCAAGCTTTTTACAATATTCTTGGGAAATATATTTGTCTTCTCACAAAACATCTGGCCAGTTTCAGCAATGGGAGTACAAAATAGGAGTTTTATGGAAGCTAGAAGATCAGTTTTTAGAAAGAGGCAATATAAATGCAAAGTCTCTGGTGGATCTTAGGGTTAACACTACAATGATCGTTTTACCAGAATCACAATTTTTGTTATCAAAATCCTTTTTGCTGTATTAGCCAACGATTCAGTGAGGTCACTAATCTAAACAAAGTCAGGGATTGGTTCAGAATTGAGCCCGCTCAACCAATGACAACAAGGCAGCGATTTTGCGGACATTAGATCACTTTTGACGCTTCAACAACACTTAGCAGCGATGACGTTAAGGACCCCATAAACCATTTAGGCCAATTGAAATCAGATGAATCATGGAATAGTCCAAAGAAGATTGGTGTTAAAAGGAAATTTTGTAAGCTTTTCATCAAAAAAAGTTCCAATTATTTGGGATTTATTCATCAACAGTATGGCATAGGGTAGGTCACATTGAGCCTTGATTCTGTCCATGGCATATCATTTTGTTCACTTCCATCGGGTCATTCTGATATAGAGGTGAAGAATCTTTCTAAAAATTGAAGTTTCTGATACTGTGGCATTTTTTCTCGAAATGTTTTGGAACGGTGTCGGTGTTTGGTGGTGTCACCCATTCTTACATGTTTTCACTTAAGCTTGCGTGTAGAATCTAGTTGTTTCTTGGCTTTGGTCTGGATTCCCATGGTAGATCGATTGGTGGGTTTGTTGATTGGTTGCCTCTACAATCCTTCAAACATCTTCTCATGCTAGTCATGAAAGGTCTTTTGGTTTTTCCCTCTCGTAAGTTTCTCTTGTTGTTTTGGACTAAAGCAAGACATAGACCACGGAACTTCTGGACGGGTGACGGCCACGCAACCTTTTCCACAGACGTCATGTCGCTCAGGAAGCAACGTTATTTAATTCAGACTTATGTTAGATCTTAACAACTTAGTTTTCTTTTCTCTAGCTTATTTCCAGTCTCCACATCTCCCCTGTGAAGGATTTTCACAGTTTTGATACTGTTGTATTACTCATGCATGGATAGATAACTGAAAACATCAAATTTTAACATAGTTTTAACTTGACACAATCCAATTTGAATATATGTAAATATCCATTTAAATAATTCAGATAGGTGATACTTCATGAAATATTTGATATAACTTAATGTCACATTGTACCTGTAAGCACTTGTTGATAATATATATATATCTTGCACTTGATATGCCATACTTAAGTTTAATTTGTACCCCTTTGTACATTAATATGTCTCAACTGTACAAGCATTGAGGTAGCAAACTTAAAATTTGGCAACTGACCCAAGAGATATTTAACCTCTTACAACGTTCCCATTCCGGCATTTTTAACATCTTTTCAATATATTTACTTAAATTTCCTTATTTGTAGTTCTATACATTCAATGGATAATTCACTTTCTTTCATCCTCATGCCCATGTTAAGTTCCATATCATGGGTTTCTCATTAGATTCACTCCTTTGAAAGGACTTCAAAAGCCTTAGGCTATAATTAATATAGCATCCGCACAGTTCCATTGTATACTTGAAAAGGTGGATTAGGCACTTTAGGCTCTTACTGCATGTAGAAAGGAAAGCACTAAAAGAAAGAATATCAAATAAAAATTCTTTCTTTGGTGACTTTAACCATTGACCAAATGTACTTGTGTTGAAATTTTGGGCAAATATATGCCAAGACAAATATTCTGCTTTGAGCTTAAAAGATTCCCAGAATTATGCCTCACACAATGCAAACACTAAGATTTATCTTACTTGCTTGGTTCACTCACATTTAGAAAAAGTATATGAACGTTTGGTATGTGGCTGAATCACCAACAGAACAAGCCTTGCCATCGAGAAGAACTCACACCATGAACAATCTAGCAGTAGTTGAGACTTGACCGATTCCCAAAATAACTGGGTGAGGAGGTACTTGTTTCACTAAAGGTGTTGCACTATCAAAGGTGGGTGTGCCATCAGCCATAGACGGTAGCACTACAGCAGATGAAGGAGTATTGCCATGAGTCAAAAGATCTGAATGTGACTTTAAAAACACACTTACAAAGCACTGCACAGATGAATTTATCACATTTCATCATGATTCTTCAAGATGTTTCAAATGTTGTGAGTGAGAAAGAACTTGCAAAACAAACAAGGGTGACTGAAAATTGTAGGCTTTCTAAAATTGTGATTTGGATCTTGCAAAAATAAGTAAGGCTCAAGTCATTTCTTCAAATAATAGAAACCTGCTATGAGCTTATAAATAGCAAAAGGAACTTAATACTCAAATTATAAAGAGATTTTGTTTTGTCATAAGATAAAATCATGCTGTCTGCTGGTCAATGATCTCGTCACCTTTTGAATGGCAGATGTGGCCAATCCTGCCCAATGAGAATTGGCTTGGGTTGCCTGAATGACGCATACTTTGAGACAGGCATTTTTTCCGATGCGGTTTCAGATCCGGTATTAAGGAATCCTTGAGCAAGACGACGCTTTTTGTTTGGACGGCTGGCCGCGTCGGAACGGTAATTCAGGGTCAGAGCGGTAATCATAAAAATCCCAAACGTGGGTCCTTCGATACCGATCATCAAAGCGGCTTATGAGTTTGCTCAAATCAAAACCATTTCAATTTTTCAAAAGTAAATTACGTGTTCATCGAGTCAAGCGAGACAAGAGGGATGATTCAAATTGGTCTACAAATAAAGTTTGAACCCTGATTAGGTCTGGCCCTCCGACATAAATGTGAGGTTTGGTGAAAAGTTGGTTTTTTTCTTTCACTCTTACAGGAAGCCTGAGTACTTTTTAGCGCATTTTTAAACACGTTGGTCCGTCGCAATATTGGTACACCACATGTAGCCACCAAAAATATCAGAATCATCTCTTTTTCTAACAGCATTGAGCATTTCAAGTTTCGGTCCACCTGCGCAGCACGACTCAATGTCCGCGATCTCACATAGTACTAAAGAAGCAACAGGCAGGTACAAAATACGAAAAACAAAATACCGCAAATATCCATTCAATTTGCTTTGCATATCAACTAAACTACGAAAGTGTACCTTTTTGATTATATCTCAAATAAGTAGATGTAATCAAGGCGTAAAAGTAGTTGACTGACACCATCGCATTATTTTTAAACGAGTGAAATCTCGATCTTCAATCGAAAACTCGTCACACTTGAGAAATGAAGGCAGAATCAGATCGGCCTAACGCCAATACTTCAAGCTCATAAGAGGTGTCAGTGTTGTGTTTTAGAATTAGTGAATCCTTGTGTGTGACCAAAAAGTAGGAAAAAGTTTGCACATACCCATGTCAGCCAGGAAAGAACATTCCACTCATCAGTGGCTGGGAGACTACATTCAGTTGCTCTGTTATGACGTCATCCAGCCAATCGGATGAATTGTAGGGCCCATAAATATTCACTACATACAATTAAGAGATATCTCGGTGATTCTTCACTCATCAGATAAATTCGATTGCAGGTGGCACATTTGGAGGATCAGATTGACATAAAAAACATTCCAAGATTACTATTCAGGAAATACCATCCGCACCCTGTACATCTGCAATTTAGTGTGACCACCTTGAAGATCCAATCATGGTTAACATTATCATCCAAACTTCAACGTGTGGTCAATGTGAAAAGGGCATTGCACCAGAGTCAAAGATTATGAATGTTTCTTAGCACCATTTTTTCTGCAGCAGCAGTTTTGACGACTGTGTTACTATCACAGATCATATAATGACTGGATGTCGCATTGGCCCGGTCCATCGGCGAGAGAAAAGTGACACCACTTGGCCCAGCTGCGCTAGCTTCGAAATCTTAGGGCGACCGCGCGCTAAGAAGTAATGACACTCCCTCGCGTCGTGAACAAAGTACGTACGGTCCGTTGAGTTTGTTCAGGATTTGGCCACGCTGGCAAAATTTTTAAAAGTTCGAAATTCCCACCATTTTAGGGTGTAGTGTTATGTACCAGCTGATGAAGCAAAGTTGTCCACCTTTTTCTCGCACGAAGCGAAGTCTAGCCATTATATGATCTGTGGTTACTATCCTGGCTGGGGCAAGTGCCTGCACAAATGGGAGTGCTTACAGTATCATTTTACGGACCTGCTGCCGTTAGCATTGCAGGCTTGCCAAAAGAAAATCCCAGTTTTCAAGGGTCAGATTTTCGAAAAATGGTGCATTTAAGGGCAATGGCATGGTTAATGTATGTATTGCAAAGTAATTGGAAAATAAATGGAGAAATTGGTAGCCTTCAATTTAACAAATTATTTGTTTTTAGGTTTAGTTGCCCCAGGAACCAATCTCCTCTGGCCATCTTGTTATTCAAAGTAGGGCATTCCTAATTTCAAAGTTCGGAAGAACCCTCTCAACTTATGTAGCGAAATTTTAGATAAAAGCAACAAAACATACTTTTTTGCAAAAACAATATCAAGAATTGCTATTCCAACTTCAAGTTGTGCAGATAAGAAAGGCATTGTTGCAATTACCAGGCCTAAACCTTCGCTTTAGATACCTCGCACGCTCATCAGAAACACAGGTCATTTTTTCCGATGCGGTTTCAGATCCGGTATTAAGGAATCCTTGGCATGGCTCAGGGAAGCAGAAGACAGTAAAACCGTGGGAACAAGTGAGCTTAGCATGGCTGCCACACCGGCATAGGTTGGTTCGTGGAAAGAGACGGGTGTGCCTCACAGGAGACAGATCGTCTAGAGATCTTCTCCAGAACGAGGGGGAGGAGAGTGGATGCGAAAGAGCTCCTTAAGGTCTTTGTAGCTAGCAAACCACAAAAACAGTCAATCAGATAGGAATGAATGCGCAAGTGACCAATATTATGCATGAAACATAGACCAAGAAGGCGGCGAAGCATAAATAATTTGCGCGCGAAAGTCGTATTGTGACCAGGAGAGGGCGTTTTGACGAGGAACGCGCAATTTGGCGCGTTGTCATCATCATTATCATGCCTATTACGGAAATTGTGCACTTCAACGAGATCCTCACCCGGGATCAAATCCGGAAGGAGAACCTAACGTTCAGAAAGTTTATAGAACTAACACGTATTGAGGGGGAAACCATTAATTTCCTAGTGAAAAGAAGACTACTGGCAAACTCCAGCCTCTGTGAGCCTTGTGGACGTCAACGGGAGCTTCGACATGATGGTAGAAGACATGAGGCCAATCATTGGAAATGCCCGATTTGCAGATCCACCAGGTTCATCCGAAGCGGAAGTTTCTTTTCAAAGAGTGTGCTCCATCTGCATCAAATAACACTCTTTACGTACTACTATTTTTAAATAATAATATAATGATAACTATAATTTAAAACTATGAGATAAATATATCAAATGAGGGTGTGACTGTTTTGCCCCTTGCCCAAAAATTCGTAAAACAAAATCAAACAAAAATTGTGGGAGAACACCTGGCTAACGTTTATTGAATCCAACATTCACTCCTTGATGGACCATGTCCACGGAAGCCAGCAAGTGGCCATCCACGGTCTCCTCGTGCACCCAAGGCCATTAGACCGGTGGGACAGAATGACGCAAAATCCCGGATTTGAGACCAATCTGCAAAGTTGGCCAAGGAAGCCGATACTTCGTAAACTACCATGTAGAAATTGGTCAAAAATGACTTGTGAACTGTTGGTCAAGTGCAACTGTTGCATGGTAGTTTTTTTAATTATTGGCTTTCTTTGTCATTTTTTGAATCGATTTAATATGATTTTGCCTCATTTTCTATTTCACTTATCTGATGATCGTGGATAGGCAAGGGGACCGTGGTCGACCTATTTCTGGCTTCCGTGGACGCATTCCATCAAGGAGTGAACTTTAGATAAATGAAACGGTAGCCAGGTGAGATCCCACAATCATAAGTTACACGGGTGTTTGGGCGCGCAGCAAACCAGTCACACCCTCTTTTACATCAATTTTTCTCAATTTCTTACTCACAACCCACTATTTTGTTTACATCATCTCAAAGTATACAGTCAAACGATTACACACAAGTCCTAAAGCATTAAAAATGATGCTTGAAGTTGCCAAAAAATAAATTTTGAAAACTTTCACATTTTTTTATGGGACTCACTGTACAACCCTTAAATCGTGAGTTAATCAGGAATATTATTCAAAACAATTTCTAAGGCTGCTTTAAAACCCCCACTCAACTCCTACATATTCTACACGAAGACTAAAGATCAAAATATTGAACAACGAAGGAGCACGATAAACACTAAAGGAGGAATTTCATTGTTCGAACCAGCCTGGATTCCGTGGGATTTGGAGGTGCTCTCATAGCACAAGTGAAACTTCTACGATCGCTACAACTGACCTCAAATCCTGAATTAGAACAGAGCCCGTGGATGCTCTTAAAAACTTATAGTAATGTATCAGTTACATTTTGTACCTTCTCTGAAAACCGTACAACCCTAACTTTTGGGGTATTTCTCCCAATACGAGAGCTCTCTCATTCCTGTGATGTCATATAGCCGCATATTTAAGATGCATTTGAACAATCGACTTGTGCAGAATTAGCATCGTATCTCTGGCATATATATAGCATCTCTGGACTTGAAAGTGCGATAGGTCCAGCCACATGTTTGAAATGCCTTCCCCACTTTCAACTGCATATCCTTATCAAACTTTCCATCATATTGGATGATAACTCCTAAATCCTTCATGCTCAAAATCACAGAGCAGACCTAAAATCGAGCCTTGACGAACACCTGACTTGATTTTATACATGTCCCTAAATAATCCTTCAACCCCAACCATTTCCTTCCTACCACTAAAGAAACTATTAATCCAAGTTAGGACCTCACCCTGGATTTCAAACTCATTGAGTTGATTGAGCAAAATACCATGATCTATGTTGTGGTTATCAAAGGCCTTGGCAAAGTCAAGATAGACTGTGTGATAGTATGATGCTCACGAACTGAACCTGTTTGAACTCTCCTCCATGTTACTCACAATATTCAATGATGTTCTTGGCTCGTGACTTTCAAGCCTATCAATAATCGGTTCAATATGGTCAACCAGTTGGGTTACAGTACTAAAATAAGCTCGAAACCTAGCTGTCCAAAAGGAATTTTATAATGAACTTCCAAATAATCTACTTTTTACAAAAAGCTTGGACTTCATGATCTTCTCAAAACTTTTTGCCATACTGGAGGTCAGTGAAGTGGGCCCATAATTACAAGGATGCGACTTATTTCCGCCCTTGAAAATTGGAACAACATGAGCTACTTTCAATGAGGAGGGAAACTTGCCCTGATCCAAGATGAGATCCATCAAGATAGAGAAAACCCCAGGGAAGGGAAATGGGACAAAGACGAGGATGAGGACGAGGATGAGGACAAGGACGAGGATGAGGACAAGGACGAGGATGAGGACAAGGACGAGGATGAGGACAAGGATGAGGATGAGGACAAGGACGAGGATGAGGACAAGGATGAGGACAAGGATGAGGACAAGGACGAGGACAAGGACGAGGACAAGGACGAGGACAAGGACGAGGACAAGGACAAGGATGAGGGCAAGGACGAATATGAGGACAAGGATGAGGACAAGGATTCTAAGGACACACCCGTCTCTTGGCACGAACCAACCTGTAATGCCCGCTCGACAGATATTACTGTCTTCTGCTTCCCTGAGCCATGGTCAGATCACTCGCTCGCACGGTATTACTGTCTTCTGCTTCCCTCAGCCGTGCTCAGCTCAGTGGCTTGCTCACTCATGGTAAGGACAGTTTTTCACCTCCTAAAGCCGTCGAGAGCAGCATGTAAGCCCTCCGTGTTTCAGCTCACTCGATCCCTAATAGCTACAGGGGACCCTGCCTACACTGTCTTCTCTTCTCCCCACCCTACCTCCGCTCCCTCGTTTTATTGCGGTCCCTCGTGATGTCGATTGTAAAAGAACACCCCAACACCCTGTAGCAATGAACAGGCTATTCCCCCACTCTTGCTCTCCTGCCTACCTTCTCTTGCAATGCACAGGCTCTTCCCCCACTCTTGCTCCCCTGCCTACCTTCTCTTGCAATGCACAGGCTCTTCCCCACAGACCATATAATGGCTAGACTTCGCTTCGTGCGAGAAAAAGGTGGACAACTTTGCTTCATCAGCTGGTACATAACACTACACCCTAAAATGGTGGGAATTTCGAACTTTTCAAAATTTTGCCAGCGTGGCCAAATCCTGAACAAACTCAACGTACCGTACGTACTTTGTTCTCGACGCGAGGGAACATCGTTACTTCTGAGCACGCGGTCGCCCTGAGATTTTGAAGCTAGCGCAGCTGGGCCAAGTGGTGTCACTTTTCTCTCGCCGACGGTACGGACCAATGCGACATCTAGTCATTATTGAGATGTCAAACTCAGGGTGGTGTGATGTTTTGCGGAGCCAAACGAAAACTAGACTCGCAACCTCAAATAACATGGTCGTAAATCGGCAGGCCGCATGTTATCGCACTTAATTCAAAAGCGAGAGGATACCAAAATCAAGTCGAATTAGCATTCGTCGAGTATATACTATCCCTATCTGCTGCGTTTCAAACACAGGAGTTGTCACAAGTATAAACTCGAGGCCGGTTTATCTGATTTGATTTTGGTGTGCTCCCGCTTTTGAATTAGGTGCGACAACATGCGGCCTGCCGTTGTACGACCGTGTTGTTTGAGGTTGCGAGTCCAGTTTTCGTTTGGCTCCGCAAAACATCACACCACCCTGAGTTTGACATCTCAATATGATCTGTGCTCTTCCCCCACTCTTGCTCTCCTGCCTACCTTCTTGATGAGATATCAAGAGTACGTATATTTCAATATGGAGTCGGAGAAGAAGTGGTCGGACAAAGAGGTAGAACGAGAATAACCGGTATTGGAAGAGGTAGGGAAAAAGTACGTTTAGGAAGGAGAAAGGTAGAGGGCGTTGAAGGGAATACTTATCACTTCTCTTGCGATACACAGGCTCTTCCCCCACTCTTGCTCTCCTGCCTACCTTCTCTTGCAATGCACAGGCTCTTCCCCCACTCTTGCTCTCCTGCCTACCTTCTCTTGCAATGCACAGGCTCTTCCCCCACTCTTGCTCTCCTACCTACCTTCTCTTGCAATGCACAGGCTCTCCACCCACTCTTGCTCTTCTGCCTACCTCCTTGTGGTGTATTCGAGTTCCTGTGCTCTCTCATGTACTTCCTACTGCGTTCCTCCTTCATATTTAAACCTGTTGTTCTGTTCTTTCATCCATCCATTCTTCCTTCATCATTCTACCGAATAAACTCATCCACCGTTATCCCGGTTTCCCGTGTTAGTCCGTCGTAGTACATAACATGGCGCAGTCGGCAGGATCCAAGTGAAGTCGGATGTAGTCGAACCTGTGGGAATCCGAGGACGTCGTTGTTGTGGTGGTGGAACGAAGATGGATCCAAACGTCGAGCGTGTCCCTCTGTCAATATTGAAGAGGAGACGTGGTGAGCTCCGTTTGCGGGCATTTGAAGACCTTGAAGCCCTCAAGTTCCGTGTCGAGGGTCTTCGTTGTGTGGATGTGTCATCCATTGAGCTTTGGCAAATCTCAAGCCTGGAGAGGGATCTCCAAGCCGTGGACGCCCGCTGTGAGGCCTACGGGGACGCTCACATAGAGGTCCAGTGTGTTGCTGAGGTTGTCCTGATGGAGGACGAGACCTCTGAAGATGACCGTGTCATCTGTGAGTTCCAAACTGGATTGCTTTCATTGGAGCACGAAATCCGGATCTTACGTTGTCGTCGTGAGGCTCTGGTCCTGAGCCCGACGCCATTCCGGGTGATGATCGCGCCGACGAATCAACTCGATGAGTCTGACAGCAGGTCGTTGCTGGCCAAAATAGCCCCATTGTGTGAAGTCGAGCCGTCGGGTGAAGTCGAGCCGTCGGGTGAAGTCGAGCCGTCGGGTGAAGTCGAGCCGTCGGGTGAAGTCGAGCCGTCGGGTGAAGTCGGGCCGTCGGGTGAAGTCGGAGTTGGAACATTTTCATCGCCCCAAGACGAGTTTTCCCGCTGTCGTGCGGACGTGTTTTCCCGCTGTCGTGCGGACGTGTTTTCCCGCTGTCGTGCAGACGAGGTCGTGTGTCGCCCAAGATCGTATGGTGGGCTGTGTATCGGCCCTGATATTGGCATGGTTGGAAGTTCCAACTTCTTACATAATTGTATGAATCAAATGTCAAGTGCAAGATTTGATTTGGGGGAGGTGTGGTGTATTCGAGTTCCTGTGCTCTCTCATGTACTTCCTACTGCGTTCCTCCTTCATATTTAAACCTGTTGTTCTGTTCTTTCATCCATCCATTCTCCTACGTTATTCTACAAGAATAAACTTTATCCACCGTTCTCCCGGTTTCCCATGTTTGTCGTTGTAGTTCATAACACTCCTCTTGCAATGCACAGGCTCTTCCCCCACTCTTGCTCTCCTACCTACCTTCTCTTGCAATGCACAGGCTCTCCACCCACTCTTGCTCTTCTGCCTACCTCCTCTTGCAATGCACAGGCTCTTCCCCCACTCTTGCTCTCCTGCCTACCTTCTCTTGCTCTTGCTATTTGTGCAGGCACTTGCCCCAGCCAGGATAGTAACACAGTCATCAAAACTGCTGCTGCAGAAAAATAGGTGCTAAGAAACGTTCATAGTCAAAGGTTATGTTGTTACGGATGTGACAAACCATTTCATCAAACTCCATCCTGTTCAGGCGTTCCCAAAGCCGCTCTTTCGTATGTTTCGAGAATGAAAATGTGGTTTTGCAAACATTGTGAGGTTCCGTGCTCGAAGACGTTTCAAGGGCCATCGGAAATTCAAGACCGATAGTTAGACGTTGAAAACTCTGTGAGTGATCATGGAGAACGCATAAAAAGTTGGAAGATCACTTGACCAACCATGAACATAGAACATAGAATGAGAACATAGAGTGAGAGACGAGAAAAAGTGCAACATGATAGTAAAAGGTTTTGCTGATGTCAGTCAGTAACTGGGGCACCAGAAGATCGTTAGAAAATGGAAATGAAGCTACTAGAAGTCATGATGGATTTGATGAAAATAAAAGTTCAGTCTTCGGACATAAATTTTATGCATTAAATGGGTACGAGAGAAGCCCCATCCGACAAAGATAGGCCAAGAATGATCATGATTGGACTAAATGTATACGCTTTTGTTGCCAGCTGTTTTCGGATTTGGTTAAGCACTCTTTGGCCCAAAGCTTTCGTTCTCGATTAAGGGCCCTTTTGGTCCAAAACTGCTATTCACTATAGTGCTTTTTGCTCAACCCAATATCTGGAACGCCAAACTTACCTGACAAAAAATGTCGAAAAATGACTACAAGTGGATGCAACATGGGACAGTACTGAACATCAGGGTTGTTAAAAATGAAAACGTTCAGTATTCTCTTGACAGAACTCTGCCCTTGGGAAGTCAGACAAAACACATTTTCATGATTGGACTTCGCCACGGATGGAAGAGGAGGCAAGTTATTGGAGTCTAAAAGGGTAGGATATGAAGTTTAGAAAGTGCCGTTAACAAAAAAGATACTTTTTCCAACCTTCAGTGCCAAAACATGTGAGTAAGGCATCTCGGAAGATCTGAACATGTATTGCTCGTGATTCCGATCCTTCTTTTTTTTCATAAAGTCCCATCCATAGGTGGTGGCGCTCTTCACGTTGAAGGCTGAGTCCATGTTGAGATCTGATGAGCATTTTTATACTTTTCTGACTTTTGGTCAAGCAACTGAGGATAAAAAGAGTCAATGTTTTATAAAAATTACACACTCCTTAGTATTTGATATAGGTATTTGCAAACCAACAAGGTACTCTTAATTGCAATTTCAGTGGAAATTTTGAAATTAATGATTGATGTTTCTAATTTCAATTTTTGGCCAATAAAACTCTCAGGCTAATCACAAATTGATCTGTGTTCGCCATATTACTTAAAAAGCAACGATAATATTGATGGAAGAATGCCAAACAAATGTGCAATGGTTTTTAAACCATCAAAATCTTTAACACTTGCAAAATGTCGCAACTGCGATGGGTCGCCGAAAATAATTAATTAATTGAAAATAAGTTTTTTTTTTACATTTTGCCACTTTGAGCAGATTTTAAAAAATGGACAGTTGGATTTTTTTCAAAAGTTAGGGAAAAATCCTATTTTTCATTGAATTATTTCAAGAAAGTTCATGATTTAAAGTTTTATTGGCCTTCTTTAAAAATTGGACAGTTCGGGCTCTTGCTTAAAAACAAGATTAGCGTTTGTTCACACATTCAAGAATAATGAATCAGATTTTAATTATATGCGGTGAGTGAACCATTTAACCCCTGACTCTTGATCTAATAATTAATGACTTTTCATTCCCCATTTTTTTACCAAAATTGGTCTGTTTTCAATATCTTGAATTACTCTCCACGTACCTCGCAAGTTTAATGTGTAACGTGTTACACTCATGAAGTTGAGTTTATATACCCTGTGACAACTTGAGTTGTTACAGAAATTTTACGTTACCACACGCCGTTGGCTTCATTTGCAAACACGAAAGTACGTAAGTTGCGACAAGAAATCGTTTAAAGAAAGCTCTGCTTATCAACCACGTCGCAAAACTTTTTCATGACTTTTGCCACAGGATTTCTTGTCCTGACATAGGGAACTTTCGAGTTTGCAATTGAAGTTGACGGTGTGTGGTAGCAAATTTTTTTTTTGTAACAACTCAAGTTGTCACAGTGTATATAAACTCAGCTTCAGTGTAACATGTTACACTCAGTGTAACGTAAAAACCAAACAATCATTAGCTGATATGTTTGTGACTTATTTTTTCATTGCTTAAATTACAATATGTATACTCTAAACAGACTATATCAACAGTACAGCTAAGAGAAAAAGGTTGCTTTGCAGTCCAGCAGAAAGTCTAGAGGGTTGATGACAACGTGTTCCCTCTCTTTGGACACTTCAGCAACTACTTACACTACACTTTGAAACGTCTGGAAACTGCTCAACCCACAAAAGAACTGGCCCTAATCATCAGCTATTGTCCATGGTAACACACATTCCCCAATTTGGCATGTTTTGGCATTGAGATTTTCTGCCAAGTGGGTGGGGATTTTGTCACCCTAAAGCAAAACATTAAAGAAAACTGTGCCAATCCTTATATGAAAATAAAAATTTATTTTTATTAACCTTTCAGCATTGCATTTTTAATTTTTGGCCTTCATCAATATCCCTGGCATTGAAGTACCCTCTTCAGTGAATTGATATCTATCCAGTTTAGAGCTCTCCATGTCCAAAATCTATCCTGTTAGGAGCCCTATTTCTGCTAGGGTCCATTTGTTCATTAGCACAAGCCTACATTGATCTAACAAGCTTAAAAATGTGTTTATGTGCAATCACATTATTTGTCATCATTTAGAAATTTTTGTTTGCCACACGTGGTAACGAGATTTATGCTTTCAAATCCAGCCAATTTGTCACCAACTTATTCGTTCAATCATCCACCCCTTCATTTATATATGTCATTCTTCTTATCAAATGTTATTTCTATCTTATCAGTAGTTTTAAAAATGTTCTTCTAGCAAAGGCTTGTCCATTTTGGCAGCCCTTTTCCTACTCTGTGATTGAGACTGGTAGGCTAGGGACAGAAAGTTTAGACGAATAAAACTGTCAAATTTAACGAAAAAAGACGAATAGAATTGCCTGATTAGACGAAAGAAGACGAATACAATTGGACGATTAAACGAAAAAAGACGAATAAAATAAAACATGAGACGAAAAAAAGAAAAAAATACTTGTAAGTCGTAAAAAATCGAACCAATATCCCAAAAAGGCGAATGAAACTGGCCTATAAGAAAAAGGAAAAATTAAATGCCCGCACAGACGAAAAACGACGTTTAAAACTGCTCCCACAAAATAGACGAAATGTATGTTCCTATTGATGAATCTGTCTGCTTAGGCAAAGACAGCGAAATCTAGAAA
Organism: Tigriopus japonicus; assembly: GCA_010645155.1. Lineage (NCBI taxonomy): Eukaryota > Metazoa > Arthropoda > Copepoda > Harpacticoida > Harpacticidae > Tigriopus > Tigriopus japonicus. The sequence goes on along the minus strand of JAAGOF010000185.1, from coordinate 613,796 downwards.
AATTATGAAAGGAAGTACCTAATGAGAGATTTAGTCAGAAGTGCATTTGTCAAAAAAAACCAAGACCTTTAAGAATGCCTCTTTTAAAGGAACGTTTTCAGTGGAACTATACTTAAAATCAGATTTGCAGATTCAATAATCGTTCTGACGGCCAGAAAGCTTTTTCAACCCGATAGTAATCTTTTCTTTCTGTGACTGTCGAGCAACTCGTCGAGTACAAGTTAATTTATAAGTGTGGATTGTATTTTGTTTGCGCAAACCGCAACTGACAATCAAATTATTACATTGGTGGGGTTGAACTTTCTTCGGAGTTTTTATTTGCATTGGAAAATTGAAAAAAAAAAAAAAACGTTTTAAGAGCTTGAAATCCAAGAAAATCCAAATTTTTGGCCAATGGATTAGTCCGGCCCAGTTGTGTGACAACTTTTTTTTTCTTTCCGCTGGGGCCAACTTCCTTGTCTCCATGGTAATAAAATGAGCGAGTGTTTTGTTTCAAACATGTCTACGAAGGCTTGCAGATGGCTTATCACACAAATGAGCACAAATTTTAACGTTCAAGAAGTAGATATATGCTGTGAAAGAATCATTTTGAAGAATTATTGTCAAAACATTAAGTAATTAACGATTTAACACACTTTTCTCCCGGTTTTGGAACAACTTACATAAGGGTAGGATGCCAGTCATCCTTATTGCCAGATAGTTCACATAGAGCACATAGCACATCACATATTACATAGTTTGCAAGAGCTTTGAATAAAATTTCAAACTAAAATAAGTGAAAATGGTCTTCATTGATGTTTTCATGGCTAAATGTTGCTTTTTCAATGATTTTGTTGCTTTTGACCACAGGAAACAAAGAACAAATCCATGAAATTAATTCAGCTAGTAATTTGCACCATATGGTATTAATTTAGTCAAGCACAATGGATGAAGAAGTACTCAAAAAAATATGCAACACCCCAAGGAATAAGCAGCAATTGAAAAAATGCTGATTCATTGCGATTCCTATTCAATTTTCCAATTCCAATTCATTGATTCATTACCAAAGATGTACAGAAAATCAAATCAAAACAAGCAAATATTAAACAAAAAAATCCAAATGATGCCTAAGAATTGCCAAAAAGTACCACTAATATTTGGTTTCAGCATTATAAATAAGGCCCGTTGCAACTTGTGTTGAATTTGCTCCAAATAGAGGTACGATGCAGAATTCAAAAATGGAAAGACCTTTTATTCGAAATACCTTATATTATTGGAAGTATTTGTTACCCTTCAAAGTATTTCTGAAAATCAAATTGATATTTTGAAAACTTGATAGGCTACTGTCTAACCCTCCGTTAGACTCATGATGATTGTTTAAAAAAAACTTTTTTTTTTTGCACGGAGGGTTAGACAGTAGCCTATCAAGTTGTCCTTAGCAGGAGAAATTTCTGGACAACTTGCATGGAAGCCAAGAGAGTTGCCTATCAAGTTTTCATAATGTCTTGCTGATTTCAAAAAGATTCTGATGGATGTCAAATGTTTCTTATGACATGTAGAAAATCTTTGATAAAGGGTAGATAACAAACTATCAACATTATTGAAATGTAAAAAATGTTACTTTTTACATGATTAAACAGTTCTTTTGACACCCGAGTTTTCTGCATCAAAGTCCTAGTTGGTACAAATTGAATGCAACAAAGTTTTTTTTTAAACAATCATCATGAGTTTACCTAAAGAAGCTCTTGGGAAAAAAGTGCTGACACAGTCAGATTGTGGCTTTTTGAAACTTCTAATGTTTGCCATTGTTATCGCCACCATCAATGAGGAAGTTCAAGTCATAATAAAAATGTCGATTTTGCAATCAATTTACTTAAAACATGGCGGTAAAGATAAATCTAGTCATTGGATCATAAAATAAGATGGATTGAAGCCCTTCCATGGATATTTTTTGATCAAAGGCTCCTATTTGTTGCATTTTTTTCTCTTACACTTCCCTCTTGTTTGGCTTGTTAAAAGCTTCATGATAAAGCCACCGTGGTGGCCAGTGCTCTGATGACACTTCTTCCACATAAACTTCTGTAAACTTAAGAAACTGTAAAACTGTAAACTTTTTATAGTCCTTCCTCATTTCTTTCGGCACTCGAATTTACACGAAAGGAGCTAGATCGAGAGGTTTGTTCTCGACTCTTTGTAGTTGGCGACTTCAATTTTCCGGCTAGCATTATTAAGTGGGAGGTTAGTCCGGATGGGTACATTCCCATTTCGAAAACAGCATCGCTGTCTTTCGAAAAATTGGAAGAGTTTGCGATCTTGCGTAATCTCTCTCAACAAGTTGGTGTTGCAACCAGAGCAGAGAGTGTTCTGGACTTAGTTTTTTCCAATGACCCTGATCTGATCCAATATGTCCATGTTGCCCCATGTAGCCTTTCAGATCATCACATTCTTGAGATAGGGTCGACCATTACTCAAAAGCCGGCGAGCTCTAGAGTTAAACCTGCTCAAAAGGTGGGTGTGGCCAAGTTTAAGTTCAAAGATGAACACTGGCCCATTATTGTTGCAAGATTGGAAGAGTTGGACTTGATTTCCATTCTAAAGCAGGAATCATCAATAGATAAAGCCATAAATAAGCTTATTTCACTTTTTGACGAGGTTTGTTTGTCCAGTGGTATTCCAGAAATAGTGGCAAAAGGTAGGCCATTGTCTAGAATTCCAAAGGTTAGAAAGAAGTTGTTCAAACGGAGTTGTCAGCTTTCGAATAGACTTCGGCGTACTTCAAATCCAGTAGTTGTAGCTAGCCTCCAAATAAATTGACCTTGGTTCAAGCTAAGATTAGGGCCTCCATTGATTCTGATCAGATGGAAAAGGAAAGTAGAGTTGTCCAGGAGGTTAAGACTAATCCAAAGGCGTTTTTCTCGTTCGCAAATACAAAGAGAAAAATGAAGCATCCTGTAAGACCCTTTGAGGTCGACGGTAAAACCGTCAAAGATAGTGAGGTTATGGCCAATATGCTTGGAGATCAGTTCTCAAGTGTATTTTCAATTCCAAAAAGGGTAGTCAGAGCAGGCCATGACTGTAGATATGTTGTTGATGAGACTGGCATTGATAGTCAGGATAATCGATTGGAGGATCTGGTAGTAACAGATCAAGATGCTTTTGAGGCCATCAAGAGCTTAAAGCTCTCGAGTTCTCCTGGACCTGATGGTGTGACATCTCAGTTTCTAATGAAATGCTCACATATTCTTGCCCCTGTTTTCTCCTACTTGATGCGTTGCTGCTTAGATCAGGGCAAGTTTCCCTCTTCTCTAAAAGTAGCTCATGTCGTTCCAATTTTTAAGGGTGGAGATAAGTCACTCCCTAGTAATTATAAGCCCATTTCTCTGACCTTCAGCGTTGCAAAGGTTTTTGAGAAGATTATGAAGTCCAAGCTTGTAGATTATTTGGAAGTCCATGATTTAATTCCTTCTGGACAGCATGGGTTTCGAGCTCATTTTAGTACAGTAACCCAATTGGTTGATCATATTGAGCAGATCATTGAAGGGCTCGAAAGTCACGAGTCAGTTGATGTAGTCTATCTTGACTTTGCCAAGGCCTTTGATAAGGTAGATCATGGTCTTTTGCTCGATCAACTCAAAGAGTTTGGGGTCCAGGGTAAGGTCCTGACTTGGATTGTTAGTTTTATGAGCGAAAGGAAGCAGATAGTTAAAGTTGAAGGATCTTTCAGCGGCATGTATGATGTCAAGTCAGGTGTTCCGCAAGGTTTGATTTTAGGTCCGCTCTTGTTTATTCTCTTTATTGCTCCTCTCCAGAAGTTTAGAACAAAAGCCAGTATTTCTTCATATGCTGATGACACAAAATTAGTTTGTGGAAGGAATGGTCAGGACTCAAAATATTTAGTTGAGGAATTGGAGAAAATCTACTCCTGGGTTGGCGAGAGTAATATGGCATTGAACGGGATGAAATTCCGCACAATGACGTATGGGACGTCCAAATTAGATGTTCCATTCAAAGACAATGGAGGTTGTGATATTGAGCAGGTATCGTCCATGAGGGATTTAGGAGTTGTCATCCAAGATGATGGAAAGTTTGATGGGCATATCCTGTTGAAAGTGGGGAAGGCATTTCAAACATGTGGCTGGATCTATCGCACTTTCAAGTCCAGAGATAGTATTAAGATGCTAACTCTGTACAAGTCGATTGTTTAACCGCATCTTGAATATGCCTCACCCATTTGGGCTCCAATGAGTTCAGCAGGTTTGCAAAAGTTCGAGCAGGTTCAAAGATGTTTTACTAGGAACATCACAGGAATGAGAGAGCTCTCGTTGGGATTGGGAGAGGCTCCAGAAGTTAGGGCTGTACAGTACTCAGAGAAGGTATGAAACGTATTTGATACTGTATGTTTTCAAGATGAAGAGCATTCATCATTCAGCATCCTAACCCCGGATTTGAGATTAGTTGTAGCGATCGTAGAGGTTTTACGTGCGTTCTGAGAGCACCTCCAAATCCAAGGGAATCGAGACTAGTTCGAACAATAAAGTCCTCGTCTCTTCTTTATCGGGCTCCTTCATTGTTCAATTTGTTGCCCATTAATCTTCGTCGGGAATATGTAGGAGCTGATCCTCTAACAGCATTTAAGGCAGGATTGGACAAGTTTTTGAATACTATTCTTGACCAACCCACTATTCAAGGGTTGTACAGATCTGCCAACAGTAACTCATTGGTAGATCAAATTTCATATAAACGGTAATTTTATATCTCGCAATATACATTATTTATTGATTTTAAAAAAAATTACCCAGTTCTTTATCCCTTTGTTCACTTTGATGATTATGTGAACTGTCTGGAGCCATGGCTGACCCGAATCCTATCCTCATGTAAGTTGTTCCAAAACCGGGAGAAAAGTGTGTTAAATCGTTAATTACTTAATATTTTGACAATAATTCTTCAAAATGATCCTTTTACAACATATATCTATCTCTTGGATGTTAAAATTTGTGCTCATTTGTGTGATAGGCCATCTTGAAGCCTTCGTAGACATGTTTGAAACAAAGCACTCGCTCATTTTATTACTATAGAGACTTATTACTAAGGAAGTTGACCCCAGCGGAAAGAAAAAAAAAATGTCACAAAACTGGGCCGGACTAATCCATTAGACGAGAAAAGACTAATAAAATTGCCCGATCAGACGAAAAAAGACGAATAACATCTAAATTAGACGAAAAAAGACGAATAACATCTAAATTAGACGAAAAAAGACGAATAACATCTAAATTAGACGAAAAAAATTCGGATCGAATAAAGGCCAAAAAGACGAAAACAGGTGGAAAGAGATGAATAAGTTTCCTACTCCTAATTCTAATGATAGCATTTTTGCCCAACTGGCGTTGATAGCTGGATGTGGAAAAGCACGGAAACATTAACTATTAAGAGTGTATTGGTTGCTGAATGCCTTCCACATTGATCTCAGACAATTTAGGGAAACGAAATGGAATGTTGATATTGATCCCGCAACCTCTCTCAGCCGATCGCTGGACGTTTAACGTTTACATCCACATCTTATTTCATGTGAAAAGGATCTCTTTCGGAAAGAATTGAAAAACTTTAAAAAAATATGAGATACTTGAATTTCATGTAAAATTAGGGGCCAAATTTTGAATTCAATCCCTCTAGCGCCACCTCTGCATTGATTATTGGGTCTTGGGAATGCGGCGTCCAACAGACTGACCTCAGAACCGATCTGATACTGTACGGAGCCAAATCATAGCTGATTCGGCCCGATTCCTATTTAGATTAATTGCTGCTGCACTTGTGACACCTTTGTTCTTCTTCCTGACCTTGGAATTTGTGAAGCCTCCAAAGTGACTGTTTCTCCTTCATTTTCACCCACGTGATCTCCGTGATCCGGAAGCGATGCTAAAACAGTTTGATCCACCACGTCTTGGAACTGATATCCTCGGTGAGCGCCCGAATCTCCCACAACACGGCCCGTCATCATCCGCGCTTGCGCCTATCCACTCAGGCACTTTTCAGCACTTGCACTTCAGTATTTTGCTTTCCTTTCGGTTCTTCTACTCTGAGTACTAGTGATGGGAGCCAAACAGGAGCTTGGGCAAGCGGTCCGGTACAGTACCTTGGACTTGCCGAAACTTGGGTCTACTTGGGTGCCTGTACAAGTATTTTTCCCACCTTACAGGTTTGCCAAATTTGCTAGGAATGAAGACTAAACCTTCTGCATCAGACTTTCAATTAACCAGAAAGTTTCAGCGAAATAGGGCCCATGCCCTTGTTAGGATGGATTTTTAGATGAAAATACACAATTCAAAGCTTTTGTATCGAGAAATGCAAAAGCTTTTGAGAATATTAAAAAAAAAAAAAAGAGTTGGCATCTTATATTTTTTTCTAGCAACTCTGAGTGACCGAGCTTGTTCCCAAGTGTGACTGTTAAATCTCATTCTTGATTGGCCCGAAAAGTGTATTCATGTGTGGCTTAGAACGGAAACTAAAGAAAAAACATGGTTTTGCAAATGCTATCCAAATCAAAATATTTTTTGTTTCACTTCCACTCTTTATTGCTAAATTATTAAGGTCAAAAGATCATCGAAAATGCAACTTGACATTCTTTTCTTCTAAGTCACACTGCGAGTATCTTAACTCTTCAAAGAGCAACTGCCGGCAACTGCATCTTCCGATGTTCCTTGAGCTTGGGAAGTGTATTGGTGTATTGCCCAAGTAATGCTTGTCAACAACTTGTGCTTGGGGTGTTTGTGATGACTCATTACTTGCCCAAGTCACATCACTACTGAGTACTCTCTTCTTTTTCCCTCCCAACCTCTTCGACCAGGGCAAGACTGTGCTCCTTGTTCAGGGCGACCACGTGTCTGATTGGATTTGGACAGAATCTGAAATAAATAGGAATGATTTGAAAATTTACCTAAAACTGCAAAATTTTTATCGAAAGGTAGTTTGTTTAAGATCTATTATGACTAGGGAGCAGAAAAATAATATTCAACTAAATTTTTTATTTCAAACTATTTCCTCAACTACCTTTACTATTTCGTAATTTCACGAGCTTTTTTCAACTTTTTGCGCATGTTTCTGGAAATGTGCACTTTTCTCGAAAAATTCTCGAAAAATCCTTTAAGAATGGGGTTTTTAAAGCATTTATTACTTCACAAAAAGTCGCTTCAAATGGCCACAAGGTGGTTTGCTGTGCTCTATTAAAGTGTTTGCACAAATGCAAAGACTTCTAATTACGATTTTTGATGTCACAGTATCATAATGAAGGAATCTTGTGAATACATACATATTAAAAGTAGCTCAAATAACTATATTAATTCACTTAAGACCATTAAAACCAATCTATTTTCCCAAACCATATTAATAGATATTGAGAGGGTCCTTAGTTATGAGTTGGTACGAAATTTGATCAATATCTATTGAGCAGATTGATAACTATCATTACTTGAAGTCTTTAAAATGCATCGAATTATGCCATAGACTAATAAAATTAGTTGAATCCAGCTGAATGTTGCAGAATTTTTATTTTTGATGTTGCAAAAATAAATGATAATTTTTCGTTTCCCTATGATATTGTCCAGTTTGTAAGATTGATATATAATATACCTTAAAACTAACTTATAAGGTATATTTTTGGATTCTTTTTCTTTGGAACTTTTATCAAACATTGTGAGACATAAGGTCAAATTTTCGCAAAATTCCAATGCAAACTGTTTGTTGCACATATTGCACTTTTTGAACCAAAAATTTACGTTGTACTAAAAGTTTATTTTTCAAGTATGCGCAGATCACCAATAACTTTTAAATTTATGTAATTCTACCTTATCAAAGATGATTTACGAAAATCTCATTAAAAAGTGAACACTTTAAGTCAGTTTTAAGTTATATTATATATCAATCTTACAATCAAGACAGAATCATAGAGAAATGAAAAATTATCATTTATTTGTGCGACATCGAAAATATAAATTATTTTTCTTGGCAAACGCTGCAACATATAGCCGGAGCATTTCATGGCATAATTCGATGCATTTTAAAGACTTCAAGTAATGATAGTTATTAATCTGCTCAATAGAAATTGATCAAATTTCGTATCAACTCATAACTAAAGACCCTCTCAATATCAATTAATATGGTTTGGGAAAATAGATTGGTTTTAATGGTTTTAAGTGAATTAATATAGTTATTTGAGCTACTTTTAATATGTATGTATTCACAAGATATCTTCATTATGACACTGTGACATTAAAACTCGTAATTGGAAACCTTGGCATTTGAGCAAACACATAAACAGAAATTTTAACCTCCGTGGCCACTTAAGTGTTCAAAATAATGCGAGATCAGATCAAGATAAAGAGCTAAGATCTCAAAGAGTGCAATCGCCTCCAAATTTTCACCAATAAAGCCAAGACTAGTCTTAACCAGCCTATTTCGGAAGTTTTCAACTGTTTTCCCAACTATTTAGTGGAAACTAAAAGCCAACATTTTCACCAACAAAATTTTTGCCACCTACTAATCACGGATCAGGGGAGCGTCAAGTGACAGAATCAGGACAGATTTATTTTCCGACAAACAAGGAATCCAATTCGTAGAGAACTGTATTTATTATTCGGACAACAAAAATAGTCTGAATTGGGTTTCTCCTCAAAGCTAAAAATAGCTTTGGAAGGACGGAAAAAATGTCCTTTGCAATGAAAAACATGTCATTTTGGCCAATATCAGAAAAAAATATCTTAACCATTGTAAGTAAGCAAACACTGTAAAAGTAACGTTAATGTGGCAACGAAATCCAATACCACTCGTATTAAAAGCCATGGATATCGACATTCACGGATGAGCCAAAAATAAAAAATGTGGAAATACACGAGCAAGTGAAACATTCGAGATGAACGTCGTCTTTATAAATGCACAAACTCTTGGTGACAACTTCCTAGATTGCTATATCCAAGCTTGCTTTTTATTATTGATTCACTGCAAGACAAATAAGTGAACCAGTGATATATACTTTATCAACGCTTTAAACTACTGAACATGCACTTTAAAAGAATTCATTCAGTCTCCTTGTGTTGATATTAGTATGACTAGATGCTCTCCATCTTGGTTTAAAGGTCCAAACAAAAGAGTCCAAGCACCCTTTCCACTTGTCTCCACAGAGTTCCAGAGTGGAGATTACAGAGCATGCTGGTCATCAAATTTCATTGTGGGCAGCAAGGGCCGTTTATCATCAGCGACTAGTAGAAACTTTCCCAAACAAATGTAGTCCTAGAAGGCATTTTTTTGAAAAAACAAAGTTTGCCACCAATGTGGCCTCCTGTCTAAGCTTTGCTTCTACGAAATTGTACTAAGGGGCTCAATGAATATGATCATTCAATTCAGTCATAAATTCACACAACAATAAGGTTCATTACCGGACCCCTCCAATCAGTTTTGCCATTAAGGCTAATTTAGGTTTCATCAAAATTTGGCCACAGTTCGGTTTCGTCCTTTCACAAAAGTTTTCCAGAATTTCCAGTTTCTATCAAATACAATGCATGATATTTCGTCTTGCTGATACATCTTGTGCCCTGAATTTATTAACTACATGATTATACTTCAAAATATTTTAAGTTAAATATGGTCGACTGAGTAACACTTCGTCAGTCCTGCTTCAACTGCGTGAAAGACTTGACTTGATCAGGCATGCCATGGAAAAATTGAAGAAAAGGTCAACAGATCTGCTTGGTGCACTCAAGAGCAAGCTTTTCATTATTCTATTTCATGTTGTAAAATCGTATGGTTCTATGGTATGATTCATGGAAAAAGGCCGACAGGAAAAATAGTTTCATTCAAATAGACCATCTTTTCACTGTGGGCAGCATTCCTGGTTTTAGATAGGCAAGGACTGCAAGGACCCTCCACCACTGCTCTAGGGTCCTTGTATAGAAATTGTGAAGAATTGTTTGTTGTCTCCCTCTATTCCCGCCCCACCAGCCTGCCGCGTAGACATCGCTAAAGGCCAGCCAGCATTGTCCATGCACTCAGGAAGAGACAAAACTCAACATAATTTTAACTATTTCGCAACAGATAAATAAGTATCATAATTGTTTACCGATGGAAAAGGACATTGGTTGGTGACATTGTTGGCAAATTTACTTGAAATATTAGGTAATTTGTCTCTTTCTAAGTGCCTGGGCAGTGCTGGCTGGCCTACAGCGATGTCTACGCCGCAGGTCTTGGCAGCGTCCATAGCGAAAGACAACAATCAATTCTTCACAACCTCTACAGGGCATAAAATTCAGGGCAGCAGAAGTAAAAACGTTCAGGGTGGCAATTGTAAAAATAGGAATTCAATGAAAAAAATAACATTTACAAGAGTGCACAACATACAGGGATCATATTTTCTTTGACACTAATAACCACACGATTGAAAGAATATCATATAACTTAATACTTTCAACGCAATAAACAAATTTTGATCCTGAATGCTCTGAATTGACGTAACGGGTAATTTTGCTTATTGGATTTGGCATTGAAAATCTGTCTTGCTCACTTTCATTTGTACTATGATCTTTAACTTATTTAGGCAAGTATTTTACGATATTTTTTGGAAATATTTGCCTTTTCACGCAACTTCTGGCCAGTTTCTCCAATAAACAAGGCAGACACAATGACGAGAATGGCCTCTCTATAGACTTCTATGCTTTTCTCCTTAGAGGTTTGGTGGGTGACACCGGCATTTTTGACACTGACACCGACACCAGTGTCGACACTGACAACGACACCGGTGTCGACACTGACACCAACACCGGTGTCAAGACTGACACCGACACCGGTGTCGACACTGACACCGACACTGGTGTCGACACCGGCTGTAAAAGTGTTTATGTAGTATTTTTTCGTATTTTTGGGAAAAAAATCACGCACCCTTGTAGGTGTCAACACAAAAGGCCGGTGTCAACACTGACACCGAAAGTTAGAAAAGCTGGTGTCGGTGTCGACACCAACACCGGCTGTTTGCTCACCCCTACTCATTTTGTCTGCCTTGTTTGCACCTGATACTGGCCAAAATTGCCCATAAGTTGTGTGAAAAAGCATATAATTCCAAAAAAATATCATGAAAACTTGCCCATGCTGTGGAAGATCATAGTACAAACATCAGTGCATTGGACTTATTTGGGCAAGTTTCAACTGGTCGCTGATGATAAATGGCCCTTGCTGCCCACTATGAAATTTCATGACCGGCCTGTCCTAGCATCTCCACCACAGATCTGTGATCTCCACTCTATGGACCCCTATGCTTGTCTCATGAACGGTAGACATTTATTTTCCAATGGATTTTCGTCCTTACAATAATAAAGGGATGCGTCGAAAGAATCTTGTTCCACCTGTTCGTCCATATTTAGTTAAACAATCCTCAACTCTGGTCATTAGAGACTGGAGATAGAGGGTGGCATCTATCCTGAAGCCCTGCTTATTATGCAATATCAGAGCTGAATTAATCGTTATGGATCACTATACAGACGATCACTATGGCCCGGGTTTCGTGATCGCTTTTTTTTTCTTTCAGGTTGGGGCATATTCCCTTGTTTCCATAGAAGTAAAATGAGAGTGCTGTGGCTCATACGTGTGTACAAATGCTTGCATCACACAAATTAGCACAAGTTGTCATGTCCAAGAGACAAATTTATGTTCAAAGAATTATTTTGAAGAATAGTTTCAAGAACAATAAAACACTTGGTTCTGAAACAATTTACACGAGGGTAGGAGTTAGAATTTAGGTGACAATGAAAGCAAACCCTGACGCTTTAAACTGATTTAAAGCTTAAACTTTTGGTGGGTCCAAAAAGATGATAATAATAGATAGTTTACTGTGATTGAACAAGAGCTTCCAATAAAATTTTAGACAGAAATTGGTAAGTTTGTTGCTCATTGATAGTCAATTGCTAATTGACAAACCCAGAAGACAGAACTCAGACAAGATTGTACTTATGTAACAGTTCAGACGTGACCTCGGTCGAATACACACCTTTCCGTATCGAATCCTAACGCTTGCATTATTTTTACTCGGTGTTACAATTATTCCGTATTTTGTATTTCGAAATAAATTTGTCAAATTTTGCAATTGGAGCATCAACATGATCGATACAATTGGTCATTAATAGTAAAAATCATAATAAATAATCAGGAATATTTTGATAACATTATTATGAAAGGATGTTGACCATCAGTGCTTCCATTTCAGTTATCACAGATAAACATTCAACAAATTTGACTTGGGGGATCTCAAAACAATATTGGGCCCGCATTTGTCCAATTTTCCAAACTTTTGAACTAAAATCCGCCATATCGGATTTGGGATAAATCTCACGAACAGGCTTGAGTAAAATGAAAGCTAATACCACAAAGAATAGCTTGTCATCTCGAACGATATAGCCAATTCTTTCCAAGCATGACGTTAGTTGGATTTCGAGATTAGATGAAAGGATCTTAGTGCACGTATTTACTTCCCTCAGTCGAAGAGGCTTCATGGGTTTTTTCAACGGGTTGATACGAAATCGCAAATGTTCTCTATCTTCAGCAGTGGCAACTAAAGTGAAAAGTTCTAGTATGTTCTCAAACGACTCAAGCTTGGCAATGATGACACAAATAGAAGGGATTTTAGCCTTATTCCACATGTCATCTAAGATCTTTTGAGGGAACCCGTCGTTACAATTGAGCGCTTCTAAGATTGGTCGCAATCGTTGCGAATAGTTGTTGGCCATAAACACGAATAAATTCCTTCGGAAAGGGATATCACAAGCACAATATTCAACAATGTCATCGATATGGTCTCTGCCCAACGGTATTTTGTAAAGGGAATCTGAGAACTGAGTGATTTGGTTGAGGAGCCAGTTATCATCTTCTTCTCGATACGCAGGGGGTATAAGCAGTTGAATGTCTTCGGAAACCCATCGCAATCCATGAAATAGCGAGACGGATAGTTCAAATATATCCCCAAAGAAAGTATCGACACTGTATTCCAAGGAAAGCACATCTACAAGATTTGTGCACGACATCTGAAAGGTTTGTTCTATGGGTTCTCTCATGGACAATTCAAAAGAAAACGTGGGATCGGTATAAAACAAAACTGCATGGGCTACAATCGGTATGTGTTCCTGAAGGATTTCATATCGGCAAATTTGTTTGGACAATTCATTAGTTTGCACAATAGCGGGAGACGAATACTTTACGTCCAGCCTTTGGCAAAACCCAATGAAGTTCAGCGGTTCTGCTTGGGGGATGCCATTATCAGGAATGAAAACGCGTCTTAGTTGTTCTCGATTGGACGTTGCTCCGTAATAGCGACCTAAGATGAAGGCAGTAAAATTGACCGGATTTCGCCACAAAAGAATTTGCTGGTCTCTTTTACAAAGCTGCTTAAACATTGGTAATTGGCGGGCAAAACCATGAAACACACGGCAGATGTCTCTAATAAATGCCTGGTAGGCATGTCTTTTCATGGCCATACCGTTGATGTTTTTGATGGGCGAATGAAACTTTTGAAGTTCATTTGCCCAAGTCTCTTGAAACTTGATCTCGTTCATGGCTTGGTTCCAAAGTTGTATACATTCATCCCTATCATACATCGCAGCCACAACATGATTTCTCATAACGTTTTGACTATCTTCAGTTGTGGCTACTTCCTCCTCATACATCCGCATAAGCTTTGACTTGAATTTTGTGCATGATGCAGTGATTGTGCCCTTTCCCATATCTTGGACCGGAACGTACCCAGATGATCCCGATGAATTGCCAATTGTCAGGGAGCGCTCCGGACCTGACGGAATTTCTTTTGGCGAGAGCTTGTTGACTTTTGACCCGCGGTTAATTTTATTGTAACGAATTTCATTAACGCTGCAAAATTCTTCAGGCTTGTTAAGGGAGGGTTCAGGTGTGACTGTCAATTGCATCTGCCTTTCCAAACATTTTCTGAATCGCTTTTTCTTTTGGTCTTGGTTCATGACACATTGCGGCTTCATTCCTGCTGCAATACATTGTGCGAAACGACATTTCTTACATTTTTGGCTCCCTTTTTTAGTCACATCACACTGGCCTTTTCTTTTGCACTTGAAGGTCTCAAATTTGTCATCCTGAATGGATCGGCGGAAAAATGCTCGGCAACTAAAACACGAGCTCACCCCATAGTTCAAGTGATAAGATTCTGTGGGTCCTTGGCAAACGCTGCACGTGCGAGAGCGTTTCGGCTCACTGTTTCCCGATGAATTCATGATTGACGACAAACTTAACTTAGAAATTTAATCAGTTTAGCACGGGTTTGAAATTTCCAAGGACCTAAATTGCTCGTTTAGTTGGAGACTTGCAAACTGAAAGTGCCTTACAAACTCACACATAATCTATGTGACACCAAATCCTTCTTAACTAACTCGAGTCCTTTTCCATCCCATGCCTCGTTTGCCAAGCCTGGCACTGATCTAACTAAAAGAACAGACCGAGACAAGGGGTCGGTGTGACCATCGGTAATAGGCACGACAGAGAGTGATGGATGGATGGATGGATGGATGGATGTCCACAAGGCTCGGTGAATTCAGGAAGCAGATTTTTCGATCCCAAGTGACCTTTTTTCCCGTGTATGCACACATTCTGTTTAATTGGTGCCTTGGAAAGGTGTGGAAATGGACACAAGTCACAACTTATTATCTTCTTTCTTTCTTCTGTTCGTAAGTTCTTGTTGCCTTGCATAAAACCCTTGCTGCTTGCTTGCTGGCTGGCTGGCTCTAAAATCGACAACAGCAGAAATAGAAAGGGAATGTTGTACAGTATATCATAGCTGCCAGATTTTATGAGAAGAATATTGCCTTAATAAATGCCACCAACTTCAAATATTGGTGACTTTTGAACAAAACGCATAGATAAATACATTTGGTTAGAGCTGCAGTTTTTTTAGATAAAACTAAGTTACAATAATTTTTGAGGCCAAGCTGACCAATTACTTACTTCTCACGCAGATTTTTTTCCGTTGAAGTTATTTCCCCTTGCAAGAGTCGTAAGAATATGCAAATAATGGGAGATTTTGACAATATTGTTGTGTTCTTGTCACAATTTCAAAAGGTTCGTAGAAATTGCGAAGATTCTTGAAATATTTCAATGAAAAACGGAATTTTTCCTAAATTTTTGGAGAAAAAGACCAAACATTTACTGCGCAAAAAACACAAAATCAAATTCAATTAATTCAAATTTAATCTAAAATTGTTATTGATATAAAAGTTTGGCAGATAAAGTGTAGACTAGAATAAATATCTCAATTTTCGTATTTTTTCCTTATAACATTATAATATTTTTGCATAAGATTAACATTACGGATTGAACTTTGTCTCTTCTAGAGTTTGTACACATCGGCAGCTGACCTAAAGCAATTTCTTCACATGGGGCCAGTTCATTGAGATCTATTCAATACTAGAGGGAGTATAATCGTAAAAACGTGTCACCTGTCGCTTTTTTGAGCCACAAAAGTGCGGGAACATTTAAACTGTGTGACTAGGTAAATGTCAACCATGCAACTGACGAATCAAATGTGGAATTGAATAATGTTTTTGGGTTATTTTTTGTTATTGCTAGTGGTCACTTTCTTGAAAGAACTGAAGACGTCTACCTACGTGACCATGCCTTTGATTTGAATACTACAACTATGAACTTTTTTGCCAATACATTGAATACGTCACTGAAAGAAAGAGCACAAATTTAAGCTTTTGTATTATGTAAGTTTAATCCAATTTGGACAAAAAATTACTAGTGGCTTTAAGAACGAGTTTTAAAAAGTTGATCTTGATTCACATGTTTGGTCATACTAACTGGCCGCTCAACATTTGTGAGGGAAACATTTTCCTCATAATTTCAACACATTCCGCACCCTTTGCCAAATCAGCCTGACTAAAGCTTGCACGCTATATGATGATTAATGAAAGATCAATGGGGACAACAAACGATTGTTTGCCTCACATTTCAGACTTGAAACGGACATTGTTTACGTAATAAAAACGCCAAACTCTACATTTGGACCGCGGAGCCTGTGTGCGCAATCGATTTTTCACTAAGTGAATACCGTATTTTGTAAATATTCCCAGTAAGTGAACATTCACTGTGATACCTTAGAATAGTGATGTGATAACAAAAAAGAAGGCAGTGAAAATACGTGCAAGAAAATCCAAAAAAATATGTAGTTAACTTGTCTCTTTAAGACATATTTTTCCATAAAATAAATGAGAACAAAACCTCCAAGAAGAAAATCATGTTCACAAAACGGGAAGTTGACGGTGTCTACATCTTATAACAATGGCATCAGAAATTGCCATCTGGCAACTAAGGACTACGAGTTTCTGTCTTTGAGTGTCTCCATATGCCTGAATGAGAAAAATGTAAAAATTTTGACAAAAAGCGAAAATTATTTTCGTGATCTTGCCACAACTTTTCAAAATCTTGTATTCCACATATTTCCCACATTTCAAAGAGAATTCAACTCAATGAGGAATGACTTGTGTTTGAGGGATGCAGATTGGATCGCTATCAACATGATATTCACATGATTCGGCTTAGGATCAGATCTGATCGGTTTTGAGATCGGCACGTCGTGAGTCGAATAAAAAAACAGGAACCGACCGCAGTTGCTGACAAACATGGATCATATTTGCCAAAGGACAATAAAGTTCATCACTAAGAATTCTGGTAGACCGGACTTTAGTAGTTGGTATATTGGGTATATTTTGTTAGCTTGACATGGTACTGAAAAAAAAAATCTAAAGTTTAAGTGGAACTTCCCAAACACAATAAATTTGATTCAAACTCAGGAAACCAAGAGGAACAACTTTGATATTCTGAGTTTCTCAAAGTCAGGTCTAGATTAAAAGTTATGTATCTAAAAGCTTTTAAATAAATATTTTTTGAAAATCTAGTCAGTGCACTTTTAGAGCAGATTCAGATAACTTTCGAATCGAAATTGTTTGAAAATGTGTTGCTCAGCTGCTGAGTTATTTGAGTGTAACCGGATCATTTTTGGCCCAATAAAGCGAAAATACGTTCCGGGTGTATGAAAACTCAAATTCCCAAACAAATGATATAATTTTTGATATCACAAAATAAAATCAGAAATATTTATTTTTCTGTGTTTTATTGTAACATTTAAAATAACATTAATTAAAAACTTTATACAAACTAAAAAAAACAATTTTTGAAAAACCTATGTTTCCATTAATTTCAGTAAATTCAGTTAGGTTTTCAAATGAAAATTTTAAAAAAATGCTAAACACATGCGTCTACGTATTTTGTGAGATTTCGATATTTCTCAAAGGACAATGGTCAAAAGGAGCATGAATCTAAAGGCCAAGATAACCTTTCCATGATACAAATGCTACAATTCGATTTTTTTTAGTTTTAGTGTGTTTTAGAAAATAATGCATATTATTTCGACGCTATGACAAAAAAGAAAAAAATATTGCATCTTGAAACATCAAACATCTATATCATTTACTTGTCTTAGGTCTTGCCGAATCTATCAGAAATTGCCATCTGGCAACTATGGACTACGAGTTTCTGTCTTTGAGTGTCTCCATATGCCTGAATGAGAAAAAAGTTATATCGCGAAATTTCTTCGTTGTCATTTTATTGTCTGAACCTGTTCCAGAAACTTGAATGCTAACAAGCAACACTCACGACAAAATATGCAAAAAAATTGTAGATTTCTTTTCCACAGAATTATGAATCCAAAAGGCATGTCTGAAAATTGGTTTCAAAAACATGAGACAGCCACAATTCTGTAGCCCATCGATATGATGTGAAAAACACTTCCAGACCTACAAAATCAAGAATTCCTTGGCCTATGAGCAATTGCTTGGAGAAGTCAAATAACCTTGGTTTCCCTAAAAAGTAATGTTCCCAAAATCCTCTATTGTAATTGTAAAGCAAAATAAGCTAAATGTTGTTCTTCACAATTTTGCTCAATCATCAAAATCACGAAATTTCATCATTCGCATTTTATTGTCTGAACATATTCCAGAAACTTGAATGCTAAGAAACAACACTCACAATTTCAAGTGTGCAAAAAAATGCTGATTTCTACTTACTTTGGCAAACTTACTGGATCATGAATTTAAAAGCCTCATTAGAATGTCTAAAAAACGATTTCAAAAACTTGAGACAGTCACAATTCTGTAGCCCATCGATATGATGTGAAAAACACTTCCAGACCTACAAAATCAAGAATTCCTTGGCCTATGAGCAATTAGACATGCACAAGGTTGCTCCAAGTGAGCGTTTTAAATCATTCCGCGGGCGGCAAAACAAGGCCGTTGGCTGTGCTGAGTTGCTCAGCCCATTTTGGCGAATCCAAGTTTTTCCCATTTTGACGAGCATTTGATGATTCTAGGTCCTTGGAAACGATCGGTATTTCACTTAAGGATACCTTGGCTGGAATTGGGTCAATAATATGCAAAAAATAATATTAGGGTGATTGATTTAAAAACAAGTAAGCAGGCCTTGTGCTATTGCAAAAATAGGACTTAACATTGATCCAAACACTAATATTAAGATGCGGATTTATTCAGTGGGTTCCAAAGAATCATTTCAATATTTCAAAATACTTAACATATAGAGAAATGTAATATTTTTTAACGCTTCTTTCTGTTAAGATCTAATCTTTTCTGTATCATTTTCAAGCAAACAAATTGGGCATATTTTCAACCAAGTGAAAGCAGAGGGATCAAAACGTAAAATTAAGATCGTTTCCAGGGACCTAGAATCATCAAATGCACGTTAAAATGGGAAAAACTTGGATTCGCCAAAATGGGCTGAGCAGCTCAGCACAGCCAACGGCCCTGTTTTGCCGCCCGCGGAATGATTTAAAACGCTCACTTGAAGCAACCTTATACATGTCCTATTGCTTGCAGAAGTCAAAAAAACTTGGTTTCCCTAAAAAGTAATGCTCCCAAAATCATCTATTGTAATTGTTAGACCGCGGATTCAAAAGTTTTTTTCTTGCAGAGCAGAAAATCTAATTGTAAAGCAAAACAAGCTAAATGTTGTTCATTGCAATCTTGCTCAACCATCAAAATCACAAAATTCATTATTCGCATTTTATTGTCTGAGCATGTTCCAGAAACTTGAATGCTAAGAAACAACACTCACCATGACAAGATGTGCAAAAAAATGTTGATTTATTTTCCACAAAATTATGAATCCAAAAGGCATGTTTGTAAATCTGTTTCAAAAACTTGAGTTAGTCACAAATCCAAAGCCCATCGACTTTATATGCAGAACATTGGCAAACCTAAAAAATACAGAAATCATAGGCCGATAAGCAACTCCTTGAAGAAGTCAAATAACCTTGGTTTCCCTAAGAATTTATGTTCCCAAAATCTCCCAATTTCCCATATTCCCAAAAATGTTCCCAATCAACTCTTTTGACATAGTCAAAGCAAAACAACAAAAAATTGTTCATTGCAAACCTGCTCAACCATCAAAATCACGTAATTTCATCATTTGCATTGATTCGTCTGAACATGTTGTAGAAAATTGAATGCTAAGAAGCAACACTCACCATTTCAAGATGTGCAAAAAATTGTTGATTTCTACTTACCTTGGCAAACTTACTGAATCATGAATTTAAAAGCCTCATTAGAATGTCTGAAAATCGACTTAAAAAACCTGAGACAGTCACAATTCTGAAGCCCATCGATATGATGTGAAAAACACTTCCAAACCTACAAAATCAAAAAATCATACGCCAATGATCAACTCCTTAAAGAAGTCAAAAAACCTTGGATTCACAAAGAAGTAATGCTCCCAAAATCCTCTTTAGACATAGTCACAGCAGAACAAGCAAAAAAGTCTTTCTGAACAATCAAAATCAATAATTACTCATTCGCATTTCATTGTCTGTGTTGGGGACTTTCATCCCTCAGCAAATGGACTGTATAAAAAACACTCAATTTCCAATTTCACAAAGGTCTTCATTTCTCTCTCGTCTTTTCCGTACTTTTTCAACAGTCAGGCCTCCCCTCTCTTCTCCTCTCTTAACCGGTTCTTCCCGTTTTCTCTTCGTCGTAACTCGTTCTTTTTCCCGCCCGAGCCGGCAACACCAACTATTCAAACCAAAGGCGGGAAACCAGGCATTTCCGCCGCATCATCCTCCCAACCTTGCCGGTTCTGGGGCCGTTGGTTGATGTATCGACCAATTGGATCAAGCGGGCAGATCTTCGTGATTGGCCTTATTAGTTCCCCCTCATTGGTTCGAACCGTAACGGCTCGGACGAGCCCATCTCCTCCTGGATGAACTTCCTGCACCCATCCCATCTTCCATTTTCCTCTAGGTTCAGGGGATCCTACCACAAGTACTGCTTGTCCAATCTCGATGTTCTTCATTCTGATTGTCCATTTGTTTCTCTTCAGTAAAGATGGAAGGTAATCTTGGGTCCATCTTTCCCACACTTTATCAATGAGGCCCTGGAGGTATTGGAAGTGATGCCGATGGTCAAGGGACGCATATTCACCTGGAGGCGGTTCAATGCTCCCGCGCTGAATAAGGAAGTGGTTGGGTGTGAGAGCTCAGGCATCACCAACATCGGATCCCTCATATGTAAGGGGTCGAGAATTTAGGAAGCCCGTCACCTCACAGAGAGCAGTCCTCAGCTCATGTTCTCTTAAGTGTCTTCTCGCCCCCTGCTCTTCTTCAAGGACATTGGTGAGAGCACGTTTGGCTGACTTCACAAGAGCCTCATGCGTTCCACCCCAATGTGGCGCTGCGGGTAGCTGGAACTTCCATTTTATTCCATTTGCTCCTCCTTCCGATAGGTCCGCCAGTAACTTTTGTGCCCCCACGAAATTGGTTCCATTGTCACAAAAGATCACTGCTGGCTGGCCACGTATATTGGAAAAATTCCTTAAACAATTCAGGAAGTCTTGGGTTGAAAGAGAAGGGGCGAGTTCCAGATGAACCGCACGGGTTGTCATACACACAAAGATGCAGCCCCATCTCTTTTCAATCTTATTCCTGGACACAAGAATTTCCATGGGCCCAAAGAAGTCGATGGAGCAATGAAAGAACGGAGGCCGACCAACCGCCATTCGGTCTTTTGGAACATCCGCCATTTCTTGATAGGCGGGCTTAGCCAACGATTTTCGGCAGAACTGACAAAGATATCGCACACGCTTGACCGCCTCTCTCCCACGTAGCACCCAATATTTCTGCCTCAGCAAGGCTAGTCCGTGGTTGACGCCGGGATGGTGATGCTTTTCATGGTCTTCCTTTATAAGTAATTGAGTCGCTGGGTGCTTTGGGCAAAGGATCACTGGATGTTTCTGGTCATAATCGAGCTGAGCATGACTCAATCGACCCCTCGCACGCAAAACTCCTTGCAGATCGATAAATGGGCTGAGTTCTTTAATCCTTGAATTGCGTGGTAAGGCTCGTGACTTCTTCAGAGCCGACAGGTCGTCTTCAAAGGACTCGTTCTGGACTCGAACAAGTAGATTTGTCAGGAGCTCTTCTTTAGTCTCCCTCTCTTCAGAGCGCATTTCCTCCATGACTGCCTCAATGGATTCGGCTTGTTCACCCACTCGAACCACATGTGTCAAGGCAATTCGAAACTTTTGTCTTTTTTCTTCATCAACAGGATTGACTGGTTGTTCATCTTGAGGCCATAAATCGCTAGATTTCCACAGGAAATCGGGCCCGTGGATCCACTCGGGGTCAAGCCGAGGCTGATCTGATGCCCGCGTGGCTAGATCAGCAGGGTTCACTTTGCCTGGCACATGGCGCCATTCCGAAGTTTGAGTGAGTGCCTGGATCTCACCAAGCCGATGAGACACGAAAGGTTAATAGGCATTGGCAAGGCTTGTAATCCACGCTCTGACCACTTTGCTGTCACTCCAAAAGAATCTCTGTTGAGGTTTGATTCGAAGAGTGGACCTTAAATGTTCGGGTAGTCTCGTTCCAAGGACCGCAGCTTGAAGCTCAAGTTTCGGGATGCTCAATGGCCTTTTGGGAGAAACTCTCGTCTTTGAACACACAATCCGGACTTCAGCTCTCCCACATTTTTGTTCACTTCGAAGGTAAGCAACCGCCGCAAAGGCGTCTTCTGAGGCGTCACAAAAGACGTGCAATTGGATTTGGGTGTCTTTGCCTGGCCATTGCGCAAAACATCGAGGAAACCTTGAGTTCCTGAGAAGGTTTAAACTGTCATTCCACACAAGCCACCAATTCTCATCATCTTGACAGACAGCTTCATCCCATTCTTTACCCTGGACCACAAGGCTTTTCATCCGGATTTTACCCGCCACCGTAACGGGAGCACACAAGCCCAAAGGATCGTAGATACTGCAAAGACGTCTCAGTAACCCTCTTCGAGTAAGGGCGATGTCTTGGGCCCGAAATTGGAAAACCCGAGTGAATCCGAGGATGGATGCCATTCCAAGCCCAGCACCTTGGTGCTTTGATCCTTGTCCAGATCAAGAACTTCTTGAGATGAGCCTCCAATTGCAAAAGCCACCTCGGTGTGATTTGACTTCCAGTCTCGCAAATTGAAATTGCCTTCGCTCACTACTGTTCGGATCTCTTGAGAGGAACTGATGGCCTGACATGGATCTTCATAACTATCCAGATAGTCGTCGACGTAGAATTGGTTTCGAATTCTTGATTTGCTGTCCTCTGAGCAATTGACATCGTCGGCCGTTCGTAGTAGAGTTCTGATTGCCAAGCATGGGGATGAAGTGTCGCCAAATACGACATCCGTCATCTGATAGACTTCTGCACTGACTTGTACCTAATCTAGCTTATGGATGATAGTACCTTTGGATAATAAATGTCTAAGTATTCTAACCTATTGAAATAGGAATGAACTTACGTGTTTATGGTTTGGTAGTCTCTAGTCTAGTGATGGGTTTCGAACCGGGAGTGCTGCCATTTTTTACTCGGAAGTTTATCATTGTTGATTAGGGCAGGTTGTATTGAACGTTTTCAAAAAGACCTAAACAGGGACCAATTTGGCAACACTCGAACTAGTTCGATTTCGAGTTCCATCAGTAGCTTTACTTTTGGATTTCGAGTTGGCAGTGCTGCCATATTTTATGACGTCTCTATTTGAGAAGATTAGTTGGGGGTCAACTTTTTGACCTTAAAATCCAAAGTGGCAAAACTCGGCCAAAAATCCAACTCGAAACTAGTGATGTGACTTGGGCAAGTAATGAGTCATCACAACCACCCCAAGCACAAGTTGTTGACAAGCATTACTTGGGCAATACACCAATACACTTCCCAAGCTCAAGGAACATTGGAAGATGCAGTTGCCGGCAGTTGCTCTTAGAAGATTTCAGATGCTTGCAGTGTGACTTAGAAGAAAAGAATGTCAAGTTGCATTTTCAATGATCTTTTGACCTTAATAATTTAGCAATAAACAGTGGAAGTGAAACAAAAAATATTTTGATTTGGATAGCATTTGCAAAACAATGTTTTTTCTTTAGTTTCCGTTCTAAGCCACACATGAATACACTTTTCGGGCCAATCAAGAATGAGATTTAACAGTCACACTTGGGAACAAGCTCGGTCACTCAGAGTTGCTAGAAAAAAATATAAGATGCCAACTATCTTTTTTTTTTTGAAATATTCTCAAAAGCTTTTGCATTTCTCGATACAAAAGCTTTGAATTGTGTATTTTCATCTAAAAATCCATCCTAACAAGGGCATGGGCCCTATTTCGCTGAAACTTTCTGGTTAATTGAAATTCTGATGCCGAAGGTTTAGTCTTCATTCCTAGCAAATTTGGCAAACCTGTAAGGTGGGAAAAATACTTGTACAGGCACCCAAGTAGACCTAAGTTTCGGCAAGTCCAAGGTACTGTACCGGACCGCTTGCCCAAGCTCCTGTTTGCCTCCCATCACTACTCGAAACCCATCAGTAGTCTCTACTCGACTGACTCGCCGGAAGAGGTAGCTTTTATTGATCGTAAGGCATAGATAGGTTGGGTGAATAAGATAACCTAGCTAACCATAGATGTAGAATCGACCTCCTCTGTATTCCTCCGATAGCTTCACAGACATCAAGGTTGCGACACTCCCTCCAAGAAAACATGTAAAGGGTTTTCTTTCATTCAAGCGGATGTCTGGGCTGGTTTAATAAACCAATACCCTAATACCACAGCAATCTCTGATGCGGCGTCTATCAATTCATAGTCATATTTCTGCGTATCTTTTTGACGGGACTATTGGGGTGAGTGGAGAATTTCACCCCATCCTATGACCTATGATCGAACTAAGATCTCTGGATAGTTGGAACGTTTATGGCTTACTCAAGCGACCATCTGTTTTACTTGAGGAACTCGCCTCATTGGAACCAGAGTGCAAAAGATGACCAATCTTTTGGGATAAAGACCAATCATCCGGGTTATCATCATAGAGGTTGCAAGGCTCCTGGGTTGATAATCTCAAAGGTTGTAAGGCTTTAAGATCCCCTTGCATAGTTCTATCGTGATGTATCGGAAAAAGATATTTCATCAAGAAAAAACCGATAATAGTGGACTGTATTTGTAACTTTTGTGTTTTGTTGTGTGCGCACACTTTTGCGATGCTAATTTGTTTGTGACTTTTTTCCTTCCGCTAAGTCTCTATAATAACCTTTTCGTTGTCTCTTTTCCTCAAATTTCTGGATGACGGGAATGTAGCATCTAATTCCATTCCATTGTCACCTTCCACTTGAGAAACAGGTTCAGCAATCACGATAGTTGCATTCCCTGGGTCCGCTTCATCTTCCTCACGCACTCTTTTGTGACAGGGTCGGTTTCGATCAGGAGGTTGGAACACCTCCCCCACTAGGCCTCCCGGGGGTGGGTCTGTCAGCGTCTGACCTAGACTTCCAGCACGTTCACTCTGGAGTGGGGATTCCAAATCCACTTTCTCTGTGTTGTACCAATGCGGTTCCAGGAGAGCAATTTGCCGCACTGTTCTCTCTAGAATTTGCCCATTAGAGCTCCGCACTGACACAACAACGACAACGCCATCCTGTTTTTTTCGGACGGACTCTATTCTCGCCAATTTCCACGAATTTTTTCTCAAACGTGTCTGGCTTGAGAATGACCACATCCCCGACATGGATAGCCGGTGGGTCTTTTCCTTTCCAATTGTTATTGATGGATAAATCTTGCTAGTTTGTTTCCGCCATTGGTCCCAGAAATGATTCATGACGCGTTTTCTGAAGGTCCACAAATGGGCATAATCCATGCAATCCAATTTCTCGTCAGAAGGCGTCACAAATTCATTCATGGGCCGACCGTAGACCAAAAGATTGGGAGTAATCACTTTCAAACAATCTTGATCGGTCACTCCAAGGGGTCGATCATTGATGATGCATTTCAGTTCCACCAAGATCGTTTGCAACGCTCGTAGAGTGATTATTTCTCTTTGCTATGCAATCCGGAGCTGGCGCTTAAACAATCCAATCATCCTCTCTGTTACCCCATTAGTCCAAGATGCTTCTGGGGTACTGTATATCCAAGTTATAGGAGCTTCTCCTTTATACGTTTCTGCAGCAATTTGATCGAGGTTTATATCCCATGTGCTCAAGCATTTGTCGGCTGCTTTAAAGTACTTGGCATTGTCAGAGTAGATCACCGAGGGTTTTCCACAATGACCAATAAAGCGCCGTAGAGCATCCAAAAAATCATTGGTGTTGCAAGAAGTCACCGCTTCAACATGAATTGCTCTTGTATGAAAACAAGTGAATAGCACAATCCAGACTTTCATTGTCTTTGGATATACACATTGCTCTTGCAGTTCTTTGATTTTTCTCTTTTTCTGGATAGAACTTAAAAGTTTGTATTTGTCATTCGTTTTGACAAGCGTGCTAATTTCCGAATAACATTCGTGTTTGCAGGTCAATGGTCCCATGTAGTCCACTCCTACTTTCACCCATGGCTTCGGATCATCAATCCGCATCGACGGCAAAGGTGACATTTTTCGGGGAGTTGAACTTGATGTACCGGCATCGTGGGACACGACATCTTCTCACCACACTTTTAGTGTAGTTGACACTGCCCAAAACCCAGTACCTTTGCCGTAGCAAATCAAAGGTCTGACGTTGACTGATATGCATTCTGGATTGCTGCAAGGACAAAATCATTTTTTCGGCGATATCACCTTTTGGTAAAATTATTGGCGATTTGAAATCATGAGCTAATGAAGATGCACGATGCAGTCGAGTCTCCAATCGAATGACCTCATCTTTGCCATCCCAATACACTGGAAGATCCTTTAATGGAGATGCTTTCAACTTCATGCTCTTCTTTTCTTTCAAGGCTTTAATTTCTTTGTCCAACGACTTTTGTTGTGCGTACTTCACCAAGATGCGTTCCGCCCATTCCAATTCTCTTTTGGTAACGTACGTTGGCTCTGTCTTGTCCTTGGAACTCTTTGGTTTGCTTGGATAATTTCTTGCTTTAACGGCGAGTCGTTGGATACGAACGAGAACTCTACACATTTTTAGCCATGTTCCACTGTTCGTAACGAGTCTATCCAAGAACCTCAAACTATGCTCAGTCCTTCTGGGATTCGGAGTTTGTTCCTCGGATTGTTTCTTTTTGAAGTGCTTCCCTTTGCGTCAGATATATTTGCACATCCGGATGAGTAAAGTTATTCATTTTACCGGACGTGCTTATCTCGCTATCGTGCATGACTCTCTCTCCAACCCGGGGTTGTTGAGGCCACTCTGACTTTGGTTTCGTGAGAAACTCGGGTCCTTTGGACCAGAAATCGGATTGGCTTTCCAACTCCTCCCCCTGCTACCCCTGCTCCCCCAACACCCTCTGCTAGGCAAATCCGCAGGATTCAACTTTCCCGGACAGAAACGAATTTCCGATTCTTGCGAGTTATCCAAAATCTTGACAATACGTCTCTCTTCCCAAACTTTACAATGACCTTTTCCTCGTTGGGTTCTTTGCAAGTTTAATAGTGAGTCCGTAAAATACACGATCTTCTTGCTCTCTAGATTAGGTTTGAAAGCTTCTTGAAGGTAACTCCCCATGTTGACAGCCATGACGAGTCCAATTAACTCGGCTCGTGCGATCGTGAGGGCATCCTTTACTTCCGCCCCTTTTCTGAGGTTTTTCGGCATCAGTGAGCTCTTTGAGAAGACCAGTTGGGAGTCTCTCCCCCCCTTGCCGATGATTGAGACAAGGTAAGCGGCAACCCCCATTCCCAAAGTGCTCGAAAATTGCCACGAACTCGATGGGTCCGCCAATCCAACGAGGGAAGGACAATTGTTTCAACAAGGGGATTTGCTTAATCCATTGCTTAAACAAGGCTATGGCCTTTTCGGCCACGGGATCGTTGATGAGAATTCCATCATCTCCTTTGATAGTCTTTGTAAAGAGATTGTCATCCCAGCCTGCCTTGTTAAGCCATAGCATCGGAAGGATGTGCTTGTACTTCATGATGACAAATGGGGATACATAACCCTGAGTATCAAACACTTGGCTTCCCAAGGACACGACATTTCGCCGCGTTATTTTTGACGCATTCTCATCAAACTGCTGGAATTTCTCGTCCAAATCAAAGTAGAACCGATCTGACTCATAGTCCAGCTTCAAGCCCAGAATCGAAACTGTTCGATCTCTATTAACACTGGTCTCGTTAAGGGAATCAAGAATGGTGGATTCGTTGGCCGAAATCTTATGTCCGTAAAAACCTCCACTCGCCAGGATGGCCAATAAAGTAAGTCGAGTAAAAGAATCATTTCTTCCGAAGTATCGGCCAACACAAGAATGTCATCCATGTAAGTAAATCCATAAAGGATTATTCTCGCTGCCTCCGGATACGTTTTTTCCCACTTATGTGCGGTTTCTTTTAAGCACCACATCGCTAAAAACGGGCTACACACACCCGAACGGTAAACGTGTGAAACGATATAAATTCGGCTGAGTTTGACCCGGAGGAACCCACACATAGCGAAGCATATCCTTGTCGGACTCTTTGGACAATCTAACGGAAAGGAACATCTTTTGGATATCAATGGAAGCAATAAATCTTTTCGTTTTTGCGTGTAGAATCAACTCCATTATTTGA
>JAAGOF010000185.1:566934-584678 GCA_010645155.1 Tigriopus japonicus | reverse complement strand
GTAGAAAATTGATTGATAAGAAGCAACACTCACCATTTCAAGATGTGCAAAAAATTGTTGATTTTTACTCACCTTGGCAAACTTCCTCGATCATGAAATTAAAAGCCTCATTAGAATGTCTAAAAATCGATTTAAAAAACTTGAGACCGTCACAATTCTTAAGCCCATCGATATGATGTGAAAAACACTTCCAAACCTATAAAATCAAGAAAAAAACGCCAATGGTCAACTCTTTAAAGAAGTCCCTAAAGAAGTACCTTGGTTTCCCTAATAAGTAATGCCTCCCAAAATCCTTTTTTGACATCGTCACTTCAGAACAAGCAAAAAAGTCTTTCCGAACAATCAATGTCACGAAATTTCGTCATTCGCATTTTGTTGTTTGCACATATTCCAGAAACTTGAATGCTCAAAAACTACACTCACCATGACAAAAATAAGCAAAAAATTATTGATTTATTTTCCACAAATTATGAATTTTTTGTCTAAACATGTTCCAGAAACTTAAATGCTAAGAAACAACACACCATGACAAGATGTGCAAAAAAATGTTAATTTAATTTCCACAAATCATGAATCCAAAAGGCATGTCTGAATATTGGTTTCAAAAACTTGAGAGAGTCACAAATCCAAAGCCCATCCACTTGATGTGCAAAACATTGGCAAACCAAAAAAAAATCAAGAAATCATAGGCCGATGAGCAAATCCATGAAGAAGTCAAATAACCTTGGTTTCACAAAGAAGTAATGCTCCCAAAACCATCTATTGTAATTGTAAAGCAAAACAAGTTAAATGTTGTTCATTGCAATCTTGCTCAACCATCAAAATCACGAAATTTCATCATTCTCATTTTTTTGTCTGAACATGGTCCAGAAACCTGAATGCTAAGAAACAACAGTCACCATTTCAAGATGTGCAAAAGATTGTTGATTTCTACTCACCTTGGCAAACTTACTCGACATATAAGTAATCATATTCTATTAAAAGCCTCCTTAGAATGTCTAAAAATCGATTTAAAAAACTTGAGACCGTCACAATTCTTAAGCCCATCGATATGATGTAAAAAACACTTCCAAACCTACAAAGTCAAGAAATCATACGCCAACGATCAACTCCTTAAAGAAGTCAAATAACCTTGGTTTCCCTGATAAGTAATGCTCCCAAAATCCGCTTTTCACATAGTCACTGCAGAACAAGCAAAAAAGTCTTTCCGAACAATCAATGTCACGAAATTTCGTCATTCGCATTTTGTTGTTTGCACATATTCCAGAAACTTGAAAGCTCAAAAACTACACTCACTCTTATTTTTGTCATGACATAAATAAGCAAAAAGTTGTTGATTTAATTTCCACAAATCATGCATCCAAAAGGCATGTCTGAATATTGGTTTCAAACTTAATGTGCAAAACATTGGCAAACCAAAAAAAAAATCAAGAAATCATAGGCCAACGATCATTTCCTTAAAGAAGTCAAATAACCTTGGTTTCACAAAGAAGTAATGCTCCCAAAATCATCCATTGTAATTGTAAAGCAAAACAAGTTAAATGTTGTTCATTGCAATCTTGCTCAACCATCAAAATCACGAAATTTCATCATTCTCATTTTTTTGTCTGAACATGGTCCAGAAACCTGAATGCTAAGAAACAACAGTCACAATTTCAAGATGTGCAAAAGATTGTTGATTTCTACTCATCTTGGCAAACTTACTCGATCATTTCATCATATTCTATTAAAAGCCTCATTAGAATGTCTAAAAATCGATTTAAAAAACTTGAGACCGTCACAATTCTTAAGCCCATCGATATGATGTGAAAAACACTTCCAAACCTACAAAATCAAGATATCATACTCCAACGATCAACTCCTTAACGAAGTCAAATAACCTTGGTTTCCCTGAGTGATAAGTAATGCTCCCAAAATCCGCTTTTCACATAGTCACTGCAGAACAAGCAAAAAAGTCTTTCCGAACAATCAATGTCACGAAATTTCGTCATTCGCATTTTGTCGTTTGCACATATTCCAGAAACTTGAAAGCTCAAAAACTACACTCACCATGACAAAAATAAGCAAAAAATTGTTGATTAAATTTCCACAAATCATGCATCCAAAAGGCATGTCTGAATATTGGTTTCAAAAACTTGAGAGAGTCACAAATCCAAAGCCCATCCACTTGATGTGCAAAACATTGGCAAACCAAAAAAAATCAAGAAATCATAGGCCGATGAGCAACTCCATGAAGAAGTCAAATAACCTTGGTTTCACAAAGAAGTAATGCTCCCAAAATCATCTATTGTAATTGTAAAGCAAAACAAGCTAAATATTGTTCATTGCAATCTTGCTCAACCATCAAAATCACGAAATTTCATCATTCTCATTTTATTGTCTGAACATGGTCCAGAAACTTGAATGCTAAGAAACAACAGTCACCATTTCAAGATGTGCAAAAGATTGTTGATTTCTACTCACCTTGGCAAACTTACTCGATCATATCATCATATTCTATTAAAAGCCTCATTAGAATGTCTAAAAATCGATTAAAAAATTAGAGACCGTCACAATTCTTAAGCCCATCGATATGATGTGAAAAACACTTCCAAACCTACAAAATCAAGAAATCATACGCCAACGATCAACTCATCAACGATCAAATATCCTTGGTTTCCCTGATAAGTAATGCTCCCAAAATCCGCTTTTGACATAGTCACTGCAGAACAAGCAAAAAAGTCTTTCCGATCAATCAAAATCACGAAATTTCATCATTCTCATTTTTTTGTCTGAACATGGTCCAGAAACTTGAATGCTAAGAAACAACACTCACCATGACAAGATATGCAAAAAATTGTTAATTTAATTTCCACAAATCATGAATCCAAAAGGCATGTCTGAATATTGGTTTCAAAAACTTGAGAGAGTCACAAATCCAAAGCCCATCCACTTGATGTGCAAAACATTGGCAAACCAAAAAAAAATCAAGAAATCATAGGCCGATGAGCAACGCCTTGAAGAAGTCAAAAAGTTTGGTTTCACAAAGAAGTAATGCTCCCAAAATCATCTATTGTAATTGTAAAGCAAAACAAGCTAAATGTTGTTCATTGCAATCTTGCTCAACCATCAAAATCACGAAATTTCATCATTCTCATTTTATTGTCTGAACATGTTGTAGAAACTTGATTGATAAGAAGCAACACTCACCATTTCAAGATGTGCAAAAAATTGTTGATTTCTACTCACCTTGGCAAACTTCCTCGATCATGAAATTAAAGCCTCATTAGAATGTCTTAAAATCGATTTAAAAAACTTGAGACCGTCACAATTCGTCAAATAGCCCATCGATATGATGTGAAAAACACTTCCAAACCTATAAAACCAAGAAAAAAAACGCCAATGATCAACTCTTTAAAGAAGTCGGTTTCCCTGATAAGTAATGCTCCCAAAATCCGCTTTTGACAAAGTCACTGCAGAACAAGCAAAAAAGTCTTTCTGAACAATCAATGTCACGAAATTTCGTCATTCGCATTTTGTCGTTTGCACATATTCCAGAAACTTGAATGCTCAAAAACTACACTCACCATGACAAAAATAAGCAAAAAATTGTTGATTTAATTTCCACAAATCATGCATCCAAAAGGCATGTCTGAATATTGGTTTCAAAAACTTGAGAGAGTCACAAATCCAAATCCCATCCACTTGATGTGCAAAACATTGTTAAGTTCAAAAACTACACTCACCATGACAAAAATAAGCAAAAAATTATTGATTTATTTTCCACAAATTATGAATCCAAAAGGCATGGGTGAAAATTGGTTTCAATAACTTGAGTTAGTCACAAATCCAAAGCCCATCGATTTGAAGTTTTTCATTGCAATTTTGCTCAATAATCAAAATCACAAATTTCATCATTCTCATTTTATTGTCTAAACATATTCCAGAAACTTGAATGCTCAAAAACTACACTCACCATGACAAAAATAAGCAAAAAATTGTTGATTTAATTTCCACAAATCATGCATCCAAAAGGCATGTCTGAATATTGGTTTCAAAAACTTGAGACAGTCACAAATCCAAAGCCTATCGACTTGATGTGCAAATTATTGGCAAACCTACAAAATCAATAATTTCTTGGCCTATGAGCAATTGCTTGAGACAGTCACAAATCCAAAGCTCATCCACTTGATGTGCAAAACATTGGCAAACCAAAAAAAATAATCAAGAAATCATAGGCCAACGATCAACTCCTTAAAGAAGTCAAATAACCTTGGTTTCCCTGATAAGTAATGCTCCCAAAATCCGCTTTTCACATAGTCACTGCAGAACAAGCAAAAAAGTCTTTCCGAACAATTAATGTCACGAAATTTCGTCATTCGCATTTTGTTGTCTGAACATGGTCCAGAAACTTGAATGCTAAGAAACAACAGTCACCATTTCAAGATGTGCAAAAGATTATTGATTCCTACTAGTCACAAATCCAAAGCCCATCCACTTGATGTGCAAAACATTGGCAAACCAAAAAAAATCAAGAAATCATAGGCCGATGAGCAACTCCTTGAAGAAGTCAAATAACCTTGGTTTCACAAAGAAGTAATGCTCCCAAAATCATCTATTGTAATTGTAAAGCAAAACAAGCTAAATGTTGTTCATTGCAATCTTGCTCAACCATCAAAATCACGAAATTTCATCATTCTCATTTTATTGTCTGAACATGTTGTAGAAACTTGATTGATAAGAAGCAACACTCACCATTTCAAGATGTGCAAAAAATTGTTGATTTCTTCTCACCTTGGCAAACTTCCTCGATCATGAAATTAAAGCCTCATTAGAATGTCTTAAAATCGATTTAAAAAACTTGAGACCGTCACAATTCGTCAAATAGCCCATCGATATGATGTGAAAAACACTTCCAAACCTATAAAACCAAGAAAAAAAACGCCAATGATCAACTCCTTAAAGAAGTCGGTTTCCCTAATAAGTAATGCCTCCCAAAATCCTTTTTTGACATAGTCACTTCAGAACAAGCAAAAAAGTCTTTCCGAACAATCAATGTCACGAAATTTCGTCATTCGCATTTTGTTGTTTGCACATATTCCAGAAATTTGAATGCTCAAAATCTACACTCACCATGACAAAAATAAGCAAAAAATTGTTGATTTATTTTCCACAAATTATGAATCCAAAAGGCATGTCTGAAATGGTTTCAATAACTTGAGTTAGTCACAAATCCAAAGCCCATCGATTTGAAGTTTTTCATTGCAATTTTGCTCAATAATCAAAATCACAAATTTCATCATTCTCATTTTTTTGTCTGAACATGTTTCAGAAACTTAAATGCTAAGAAACAACACACCATGACAAGATGTGCAAAAAATTGTTGATTTATTTTCCACAAATTTATAACTGCAAAAGGCATGGGTGAAAATTGGTTTCAAAACCTTGAGACAGTCACAAATCCAAAGCCTATCGACTTGATGTGCAAATTATTAGCAAACCTACAAAATCAATAATTTCTTGGCCTATGAGCAATTGATTGCAGAAGTCAAATAACCTTGGTTTCCCTAAAAAGTAATGTTCCCAAAGTTCTCTATTGTAATTGTTAAGCAAAACAAGCAAAATGTTGTTTTTTGCAATTTTGTTCAATCATCAAAATCACGAAATTTTACCATTCGCATTTTTTGTCTGAATATGTTCCAGACTCTTGAATGCTAAGAAGCAACACTCACTATGACAAGATGTGCAAAAAATTGTTGATTTATTTTCCCCAAAATTATGAATCCAAAAGGCATGGGTGAAAATTGGATTAAAAAACTTGAGGTACTCACAAATTTAAAGTCCATCGATATGATATGCAAAACATTGGCAAACCAAAAAAATTAAGAAATCATAGGCCGATGAGTAACTCCTTGAAGAAGTTATAAATCCAAAAGGCATGGGTGAAAATTGGTTTCAAAAACTTGAGACAGTCACAAATCCAAAGCCTATCGACT
This sequence comes from Tigriopus japonicus, assembly GCA_010645155.1. Lineage (NCBI taxonomy): Eukaryota > Metazoa > Arthropoda > Copepoda > Harpacticoida > Harpacticidae > Tigriopus > Tigriopus japonicus. The sequence goes on along the minus strand of JAAGOF010000185.1, from coordinate 578,703 downwards.
TGATGTGCAAATTATTGGCAAACCTACAAAATCAATAATTTCTTGGCCTATGAGCAATTGCTTGCAAAAGTCAAATAACCTTGGTTTCCCTAAAAAGTAATGTTCCCAAAGTCCTCTATTGTAATTGTAAAGCAAAACAAGCTAAATGTTGTTAATTGCAATTTTGGTCAAACATCAAAATCACGAAATTTCATCATTCGCTCTTTTTGTCTGAACATGTTCCAGAAACTTGAATGCTAAGAAACAACACTCACCATGACAAGATATGCAAAAATTTGTTGATTTAATTTCCACAAATCATGCATCCAAAAGGCATGTCTGAATATTGATTTCAAAAACTTAAGAGAGTCATAAATCCAAAGCCCAGCCAAGTCAAATAACCTTGGTTTCCCTAAAAAGTAATCTAAAAGTCCTCTATTGTAATTGTAAAGCAAAACAAGCAAAATGTTGTTCAACGCAATTTTGCTCAATCATCAAAATCACGAAATGGTACCATTCGCATTTTGTTGTCTAAACATGTTCCAGAAACTTGAATGCTAAGAAACAACATTTACCATGACAAGATGTGCAAAAAATTGTTGATTTATTTTCCACAAAATTATGGGCTTATAACAAAGCCCATTGACTTCATATACAGAACATTGGCAAACCTAAAAACTACAGAAATCATAGGCCGATGAGCAACTCCTTGCAGAAGTCAAATAACCTTGGTTTCCCTAAAAAGTAATGTTACCAAAAACCTTTTTTGTCATGTAAAGCAAAACAAGCTAAATGTTGTTCAATGCAATTTTGCTCAACCATCAAAATCACCAAATTTCATCAAAAACACACATTTCGCCCGGTTTTGGAACAACTTACATGAGGGTAGGATGCTAGTTAGCCTTACTTCCAGATAGTTCACATACAGCACATGGCACATCACATATTACATAGTTCGCAAGAGCTTTGAATAAAATTTCACACTAAAATAAGTGAAAAAGGTCTTCATTGATGTTTTCATGCGCTAAATGTTGCTTTTTCAATGATTTTGTTGCTTTTGACCACAAGAAACAAAGAACAAATTCATGAAATTCATTCAGCTTGTAATTTGCATCACAAAATTTCTAAATTTCATAATTTAGATTAGTGATGGACCGAAAGGGCTCATGACCGAAACCGAAAGTTTCGGCCGAAAGAGGGCTTAACCAAAACCGAAACCAATACCAAAAGCAGCTGACTACAAAATTGTATAAAAGGAAAATGCACCTCACAAATCAAATTGCTCATGTGTTTGATATTGGGTGGTTCCAAATTTTGAAAAATCGGGAAACTTAAACTTCAGTGGCATTTCGACGAATTTTTTTTATTTCCTTGTCAAATTCCGTCCTTTATAGTGGTGCATGTCTGCTTTCGGTTTTGGCAGGCATAACCGAAACCGAAACCGAAATTTCGGCCGAAAGCACTTCTCGGTCCATCACTAATTTAGACAAGCACAATGGATGAAGAAGTTCTCAAAAAATATATACAACACCCCAAGGAATAACCAACAATTGAAAAAAAGCTGATTCACTGCAACTAAAGATGTGCAGAAAATCAAATCAAAACAAGCAAATATTAAGCAAAAAAATCCAGATGATGCTATGAATTGCCAAAAAGTACCACTAATATTTGGTTTCAACATAATAAATAAGGCAAATTGCAACTTGTGTTGAATTTTCACCAAATAGAAGTATGATGCAGAATTCAAAAATGGAAAGAGCTGTTGAAATACCCTTTATTCGAAATACCCTATATTATGGGAAATATTTGTAACCCTTCAAAATATTTCTGCCCTTCAAAATATTTCTGTAAATCAAACTGATATTTTGAAAACTTGATTGGCTACTGTCTGACCCTCCATGTAGTTGGGACAACTTGCACGGAGGATAAGACCCTGGCGTTTATGTTAAAATGTCTAACTGATTTCAAAAAGATACTGATGGATGGCAAATTTCTGTTGTGCCATGTAGAAAATCTTTAGTAAAGGGTGGCTCACAAACTATCAAAGAAATTCAAAAGTGAAAAATGTGACTTTTTACATGATTAAACAAATCTTTTCACATTCTAGTCTTCTGCATCAAGCTCCTATTTGGTGCATATTGAATACAACAAAGTTGTTTAAATACTCATAACGAGTTTACCTAAAGAAGCTCATGGGAAGGAAGTGTCAACACAGTCAGGTTGTTTGGCATTTTGAAGCTTTTAATGATTGCTGTTGTTGTCGCCACCATCAATGAGGAAGTTCAAGTTATAACGAAAGTCGATTTTGCAATAAATTTACATAGATCATGCCAGTAAAGATTGATCTAGTTATTGTATCATATTTTTGTTCAAAGGCTCCTATTTGTTTTTTTTCTCTTCCACTTCCCTCTTGTTTGGCTTGTTTAAAGCTTCATGATAAAGTAACCGTCGCTAGTGTTCTGATAACGCTTCTTTCACATGAGCTTCTGTAAATTTACCCTGTTCTTAATCTCTTTGTTGACTTTGATTATTATGTGAACTCTCTGGAGCCATGGCTGACTGGATTCCTACCCTCATGTAAGTTGTTCCAAAACCGGGAGAAAAGTGTGTTAAATCGTTACTCAATATTTTGACAATAATTCTTCAAAATATTCTTTCGACAGTCTCTCTCTTGGACGTTAAAATTCGTGCTCATTTGTGTGATCAGCCATCTACAAGCCTTCGTAGACATGTTGGAAACAAAGCACTCGCTCATTTTACTACTATGGAGACAAGGAAGTTGGCCCCAGCGGTAAGAAAAATTTTTTTGTCACAAACCTGGGCCAGACTAATTCAAAAATGTTAAGACCTGTTGAAATAAGGGTCATAACCGGAACCCTCCGATCAGTTTTCGTACAAACCCGAGCCTAACGTTTCCAGTATCTATCAAAAATAATGTATATTCAGTCTTGCTGATACATCTTGAAACCCCACTGAAATTTTTTACCACATGACTATACCTCAAAATATTTCAAGTTTGATATGGTCGAGTGAGTAACACTTCGTCAGTCCTGCTTCAACTGTGTGGAAGACTTGACTTGATCAGGCGTGCTCTGGAAAAATTGAAGAAACAGATCTGCATGGTGCACTCAAGAGCAAGCTTTGTTCGTTATTCTATTTCATGTTGCAAAATCGTATATTTCTAAGTCATCAAGTCATCATGTAGCCTGATTGCCCAAAAATATTCATGGAAAAAGGCCGACAAAAAGCATATATAATGGTGATCTAGTTAACCACTGTTTAATAGTGTTGGGACTTTAGCCACCCTGGAATCAAGTGGCTTGAGACTAGTGATGTGACTTGGGCAAGTAATGAGTCATCACAGACACCCCAAGGACAAGTTGTTGACAAGCATTACTTGGGCAATACACCAATACACTTGGCAAGCTCAAGGAACATTGGAAGATGCAGTTGCCGGCAGTTGCTCTTAGAAGATTTCAGATGCTTGCAGTGTGACTTAGAAGAAAAGAATGTCAAGTTGCATTTTCAATGATCTTTTGACCTTAATAATTTAGCAATAAACAGTGGAAGTGAAACAAAAAATATTTTGATTTGGATAGCATTTGCAAAACCATGTTTTTTCTTTAGTTTCCGTTCTAAGCCACACATGAATACACTTTTCGGGCCAATCAAGAATGAGATTTAACAGTCACACTTGGGAACAAGCTCGGTCACTCAGAGTTGCTAGAAAAAAATATAAGATGCCAACTCTTTTTTTTTTTTGAAATATTCTCAAAAGCTTTTGCATTTCTCGATACAAAAGCTTTGAATTGTGTATTTTCATCTAAAAATCCATCCTAACAAGGGCATGGGCCCTATTTCGCTGAAACTTTCTGGTTAATTGAAATTCTGATGCCGAAGGTTTAGTCTTCATTCCTAGCAAATTTGGCAAACCTGTAAGGTGGGAAAAATACTTGTACAGGCACCCAAGTAGACCCAAGTTTCGGCAAGTCCAAGGTACTGTACCGGACCGCTTGCCCAAGCTCTTGTTTGCCTCCCATCACTACTTGAGACACGGAGTTGACAGAGAGGATACACTGGAGCAGACAGGCCTAACAATTTGTTGGACAATTTTCAGGCCCCAGCTGACCTTTGGCTGTGATGTTTTCCAAGCAGTTGTGCCCAAACAAGTTCGTTTTGTTTGTAGGGTTGAAGTAGGGGTGGGCGAGAAGCCGGTGTCGGTGCCAAGGTGTTGACCATAACTTTTTGGGCTTTTGTTGTCGGCATCAACTCCAGGTCTCTGGTGCCGACATTTTCAGGCTTCGAAAGTTTTTGAAAAACGTACTGCTCGCCCAAAAACTTGATCCCAATTTTGATTGTAAATTTAAAGGACTGAACAAAATCCAATATCATCATTTTTGGTTCCCTCAAAAAATAAACACTTCCCAAACTCCAAAAACAGACACTAAAGCAAGAAAATCACACACCCAGCTAGGGTATTGTAAAATGTAAGCTTATTTTCCCTCTCTCCAATTTACGTTGCACTAACATGGACTTAAATGTCTTTAGAATGCGTAGGACTGTCAAAACTGGTGCTCCATATTACAGTCCACAAGGGCACATTTTGTTTGACTTAATTATAAGGAACACGCTATCGGTGTCAGTGGCGACACCACGACGTTGATGGGCAATTTCAACAGAGGTGTCGGTGTCGGCGTGGGTGTCAACCTTGCGGTCTTTGGTGTCAACCTTGCGGTGTCAGTGTCAACCTTGTGGTGTAGGTTTCAACCTTGCGTTGTCGGTGCCGGAGTCAAGGGCAAAATTGCAGCTGTCACCCATCCCTAGGTTGAAGTCAGGGTCACTTGTTGTTTGTTTGGGCACAACTTACGTAATAATCTTCGGAAATATCAAGTTTTCACCCGCAACCTTTGCTCTTCAACACCTGTAACTCATCCAACAAAAATTTCCGTATATCCGCCCTGTGGCTTGAGACGGTACCGAAAGAAATGAGGACTTAGAGGCTTGATGTCGGCTTGATGCCAAGGTGAAATTCTCTAGTACTGCCATTTTTACCCCAGCTTATATCTTTTATCTTTTTTTTTGCAATATGAAACATTTTTCTACCCAATTAGTAAAATCACCCGTTACATCACTTCAGAGCATTCAGGATCAGAATTTTTGTATTGTGCTCTAAGTATTAAGTTACATAAAATTCTTTCAATAATATTGTTATTTGTGTCAAAGAAAATAGGATCCATGTTTGTTGTACACTCTAATCAATGTTATTTAATCATTGAATCCCTATTTTTACATTTGCCGCCCTGAACATTTTTAACTCTGCTGCCCTGAATTTTATGCCTGGGCCCTAGAGCAGTGCTGGAGGGTCCTTGCCTTTTAATCAGGAATGCTGCCAACAGCAACAAGACGGTCCATTTCAATGAAAATACATCTTTTCTGTCGGCCGATATCCATGAATGTTTTTGGGGCAATCAGGCTACACAATGACTCAGTGACTTAGAAACGTACGATTTTGCAACATGATAAAAGTATAGTCATGTAATTAATGAAATTAGCGGGTTTTCAAGATGTATCAGCAAGACGCAATTTCATGCATTATATTTAAAAGAAACTGGAAACGTAAGGCTATTGTGAAAGTAAGTAACCGAACTTTGGCCAAATTTTGATTAAAGCCAGTTTGGCCGTGATGGCAAAACTGATCGGAGGGGTCTGGTACTGACCCTTATTGCATGCAGTTATAGGCTTAATGTAGTGATGGGACGAGACGGTATTTCCAATACATGAGACCAACTGATGCCGGTCTCAATTAATACATCTCAGAAGCTGGCATCAATACTGTATCAAGTCTTACGAACGAAATGACAGCTACAAAAGGTGTCCGCCATCGATTAAACCTATTCGTATTTAACAATTTTGTTAAAGCGTGTAATCGAAATCTAACTCTCTTTTGAGGTATTTCCAATATGCATGGAGACCATGACCTTTATTGACGCCGTATCAAATAGCTTTTTGACTGATATTGTCCGTTTCAATATGGTTCCTTTGATATTCAAATCTTAGTTGCTAGTCACACTTCTTAGCCAGGTTGACTAGAATGTGGTAATAATGTCGTGATTTGCCACCTGATTTCAATGTTGATGGGCTTTAGCAAATGGAAATTTCAAATAATAACTGCACTAACGAGTTAAATAAAATCTTGCATTCTACATAATAACATAAGCAATCGTTAAATGAAATATTCTCCGACAATTTGGAGGATGTAACATAACTTTTTGTGTTAATGAAAAAGATTTCACGTCACACTTTCAGCGGTTCTTCAGGTATTTTTCTTTAAAACTCTGAAGCCAACATGTTATGTCAAGTTGTGGAATCGACGAGATGTTCCTTGATTTGAAATTTATATTGTTTAAGTTTAAATCAACGGCAAAATAAATCTAGATATTTCGTGCCTTCAAACTGAAACCGATCGAACACCAGAGAAAAAAGCAAAACCCAATTTGAGCAATTTTGGCAACACTTCGCATGTCTCACTTGGTCTCAAGTCGGAATCAAGACCAGCGAGACTTTCATTGTATTGGTCTTGTCTCATACTGTATGATACATTGCTGGTATCAGCCCCATCAGTAGCTTAATGCAAACTACCTCTTTTAGCCAGCGACTCAAACTTGTAAGATAGGCTAATTTGACTCTTAAAATTGAATGCTGACTTAAAATTTTGGCTTCTCACTTTTTGGCTTCTCCTTTAAAGGGAATTCCTCAGGGGGACGAAATCCCAAAGTGTGTGCCTTATGTAATCCAAGCTTTGGCGGACAATTGAAGTGAATACCATATTTGTTGCTTTTTCTAATCTTCAATCGAACCACCATCAGAACAAATGTGTGTGTGTTTAAAGGAATTATTCGCTCTACTGGAGCTAAAAAGGTGAATGGCAGGGATACTTGTATCACCCTGAATTTTCTTTGTTATTGTTGATCACAACAACATTGTTTTCAGATTTTCTAGTTTTCGACATCGCATGTATGAACGTTACATGGATTGAAAATCTACGTACATAGAAGCCGCCGTACATAAACAAATCCAAGTGGACGGCAAAGTCAATCAGGGTTGCCAAAAAATGCTAGACACGCCATTACTATTGGCACAATTTTCAATAAATTATTATGTTTGGTATGTGTACATGTTTCAAAATTTGATTTGCCAAGAGAGTGATATTATCTCCTAAACTAATATTTTATGTAGGTTTTTGATATCCTATTTCAAGTCACTGAAATTCTAATGACTTTAGTAATGAATTTGCCTTACAAAACAAAAAAAAATTTTGCAAACAACTTTAATGCATTTAAGGCAGGATTGTGGACAAATTTTTAAACACTTTTCCTGACCAACCCACAATACAAGGGTTGTTTAGATCTGCCAACAGTAACTCATTGGTAGACCAAATACCGGGTGGAACAAAAAAAATCGGACACAATAAATAAATATACAAAATATATTATAACTTATATACATATATACAGAATGGAATAATATTTTGGCAAAGTATTTAAAAGATATGCAACAACTTATTCACTCAATACGGCTGCCCTCGGCCGCAATGATGGCGGTGAGCCTCTTGCGGAACGCAATGCAGGTCTTGCGGACGTAGGCCTCATCCATGGCATCCCAGGCTTCGTTCACGGAGGCCTTCATGGCTTTGACGTTGCTGTGGCGGACCTTACAGGCCTTGGCCTCGATGTGCGGCCAGAAGGCATAATCGAGGGGGTTGGCATCAGGGCTGTAGGGCGGCCACATGGTCTTGGGCCAGAATCCGATGTTCTCAGCCAGGAACTCTTGGGTCTTCTTTGCTGTGTGGGCTGGCGCCCCATCCTGTTGGAAGACCACGTTGCCATCAGGGAAGTTGGTGGCCACCCAGGGGAGCAACTTGGACTTCAGGACGTCGACGTAGTCCGTGGCATTGAGCCTGTACCTCCCTGGGAACCAGACCAATGGGGCAGCCAGCCCATTGGATGCCACAAAGCCAAGAGCCATGGCTGAGGCTGGATGCTTTGTGGTGGAGATGGTCCTGGCNCAACAGATGTCATGGCAAGGTTGTGAGTCTTTAGATATATTATATCAGCCCAAGCCGTCTTTGATGAAACACATTTCTTGTACGCTCATGGTACAAGTAAGTACAATCCGCGTTTTCGACGCTTGCCGGTGACACTTCCATTCCTGTTTTGGGTTTAGTGCTCTTCGGTACATATATAAATTGGGGACACGAGTCTAGAGAGCTAACAGTCGCTGAATTGTGCCCTTTCGATAAATAACCTGAAATCGTTGTCCAAAAGTTCTACATCCACCTACACACTATATCAAATGTACCACCTCCAGGTAAGAACTATTCGTTCGTGTTTGACCATTCGGTTTTTCTACCAATCCCGCACTCTTTCCTTTGAAATTATACTGTAAGAGGTAGTAGTATTACTGCAATCTTCACTGAGTCTAAAACTACTGTCGAGACACATGATTCCATCCTAGACTATTGGAACTATTGGTCATGTCAATCAAAATATATGATTGCTCTCTTTTTCGGGCATTGAAGTCTCCAAGGACATTTTTGATATCGAAATGCCTTGACATTCTCAAGCTTGAAATAAATAAAGAGCTTCAAGCTCTCGAATCTGTTGAAACTTGAAACATTCCACGAAAGTGTCAATTGGTTCATGTACAATGATCCCCATTGTTATGGGGATATTCCACTTTAAACCGAATGCTATGGCTTGGACCTTGAACTTATTTTCCTTCATTTTCTTTCAGGTTCTGTTAGGCTTGGCCTCCACACTTGTAGCTTGTACCTCTAGTGCAGCCTTGAATCTTCACAGAGCACACGGTGAGCTCAATCACCCACAAACGGACCGCCTCCACAAGGCCGCCAACGACCTCGTTTTTCGTAAACGCTCGCTCTCTGATGAAGACCAACCGATCGTTACCGAGGCAATTGGGCATCTCGGATTCAGTCAAGAAAGGTCACCGGTCTTCAAGTCACACTCGGACCGTTATTTAGCCAAACGGTCTGCTTATGAATCTGTGCCCAACGTAGACCTATCACAAAGCCTTGGTCTTGCAACCCGAAAGTCCTTAAACAAAAGGTCGGCTTTACCCGCTGCTCCGTATCGAGGCCATAGTTTCCAGCGGAATTCTTCATTGCGACAAAGGCCGGTGAGAACACGATCGCGATTCTACCGAAACCAGGAAAATCCCAACCGCGTTCCTCCATCTGGTTAATCGGGATCAGAAACTCGACCTCGTTTAAGCCAGCCGCTTTCATTTTCATTCATTCTTTTTAATAAATGAGCCCCTACTATATTCTCTTGTGAATGAATATAGTGACTACTAAATTTTCACGTTGAATAAACAAAACCATAAAAACCCAATAATACTGGTTTTCATTAGACAAGGTAGAAGGTATTGCGTGGAGCGGAATCGAGGGAGGGCCCATCACCGCATCCGTGTTAACTTTCTTGCCTGATAGCCTGGAGTTAATGAAGAAATGCAATGTACTTGGGATTAATGTTGGTGTGTTCACATAACAATTATAACAAAAGCATACGAAGAATCAATATGCAACCATTCAGTGCCCTAGTAATGTCTCCTTAACAATTGAACGGTTTTGTTTGATCGTGTTAAGCAAAAAATATTCAAACCCCTGATCCACTGACTTGCTTGTTGATAATGATTCTCTAATGATCTTTTGTAGAAGGCAGCATGTTTTTTTATCATTGGAATAGTTCAAGGGCATTCTTCACTTTGTATAATGATTTAAAATTTTCTTAAGAATCCCAGTTAAGTATTGAAAACAGAGACACAGAAGAACATTTATATCATTCTACAGGTGTCAAACAGAACAGTCAGACGACTGAATTATGTACGCAATCGGTAACAGCAAAACTGTCACGTGGTAAAAAGGTCACATACCCACCCAACACAGGAGGTAGCCTAGGGGACGACCACCCCAAGGACCTGTTCCATGGTTGAAGATTGTCCCATGAAAGATGAACCGGGTGGAACATAACTGTACCAAGACAAACGTCTTATTAGTCAGGGCCCTCTGAAAGGAGTATTTATACCATTATATCAGTTATTCCTGCATTAGTATAGTCATCACAAGGGGTGCAGATTTCTGGCAATTAAAACATGCCTTTTAGGACCCAAAATTGGCAAATAAAAGCATTCAAATTGGCAAATGAAAGGGCAAATAAACAAAGGAATGGCAAATATACGCGAAAATTTACCAAGATATAGCAAAACTGGCCACTAAATTTGGAAAATGAGCATTACGTTTCACCAACAATAAAGTGGAATGCAAGTATATGAACATTTAAGGGAAAATATTTTTATTCCATTGAAAGATCAATATATCCTCTCAGCAGAAAATTTGGGCTAAATTTGTTTTTCCTATTTTTGAACAAATAAGACAATTTTTGCATTTAATTGCCCAACACCTGACAAATTTTGTATTTATTTGTCCAAAAATGGCAAATAAAATGAAAAAAGGCAAATAAACTTTAAAAGTTAACAAATAGCAAATAGACATATAAATAGCGAATGGTGAATATAGTCCCAATAGGGAAAATAATCCGGCCAGCACCTTCAACACGCCCCTCATTGTCAATTTTGGTTCCTTCAGCAATTCGGCATTCGTGTTCAGAGATAAACAATCCTCATTTGAGTTCCAAACCATTCCGAGAACCGTTCTGACTTTTGATTTGATGCGCTTGGCTCTTCAAGAACGAACTTAGGCTTTTTGCACAACCACTTCCACAGAACGAAGTTGGCCTTCCTTAGCGTTTCTTTTGACTTTTCATTGGCGTCTTACAAGGTAGGCACTGAATCCAAGAGGTCGTCGACATAAAACCCGTTTTGAATTGTCTCTACGGCTTCACTTCCAGCCAATCCATGATTATTTCTAGCCTTCCTCAGAGCCGCGATCACTTAGCAAGGGCTTGGCCCATCACTAAAGGTCAATGTGTTCATTTGGAGCACCTGAATTGTTTCTTGACCTGGGACTCTTCATAAAATTCTGTGTTTCTTTTGAAGATCTTCAAAGCCTTGTCATATCCGCTGCATCCATTACAATGTCGAACGAGCTTCATTTGCTTGTGACCCAAGGACGATTTCAAATGGGCTAGCTTCTCGGCTGAATCCACTGATGTTCCAGTGGATGCACCAATGCGTTGAGCATGTCCATAAAATCAAGCCAATCAAGAACATTTCCCTCAAACTTTGGCAGTTTTGATCGCATATTGGGTCTTCGGTAACCCCAACCCTCACAATAGCGTCCCAATCTATCTTCACACGTCACCGCACTTTCTCGTGGAAATTGATCTTCTATCAAGTTCACCCTTTTGGACGGTTGATCGGTTGAACCTGAACTGTAATGCACTCTTGGGTGAGCCAAAGCCTAATTCGTTAGAGCCATCTCCAACTCGTCGATCTCTTTCGGCTCTCCGGACTCCTCATGCTCTTCGTAGTCATGATCTCCTGACTTGATCTTGGTGTACTCTCCAAGATAAAGCTCGAATTCTCCTCTGAGGTCCCGAAATCTCTCCAGAGTCCTCTTGAACTCCTCACGCAACTCAGACTCGTTGTCCAAGGCCACCAGATTGACCAACCTGAGATGCACATCGTTCGCAAGATCCATCATTCCACGACAATGGTTCATGCTTTCCTCAAGGCTCCTGGGTTCCACTCGATCTTCCATCCCATGAGCGACTTCATCCATGCTTCGAATGAGCTCTTTGATCTTTTTACTTA
>JAAGOF010000185.1:493219-564483 GCA_010645155.1 Tigriopus japonicus | reverse complement strand
AAACTCATTTTGGTCTAATGTTCGGCGCATGAGGTAACAAAAGATTGGAGCCAAGGTTTTGGAACTTTGTTTTGGGCTTCTTCGATAAATAATCGAACACAACGATTTTCTCATAAGTGGACTGTATATTTTAACATAATCCAATATGTTTCCAATATCACGAGCATTTTCATACTGAAGACTCAATTTCAATTCTTCGACAGCAAATTAGGTATGAACGCAAAATGTTGATTTGTCTCATCTGGGTCAATTATCGTCTTTCCATTCATTCTATGCTCTCTTCAGTACATCAGTTTGAGAAGGCAAAACTTTTCACTCGGACATTCGATTGGGCTGAAATTTTAAATACGTGTTATTCTCAATGCAAGTCAGGTCTCACTTGCAGAAGAACGCAAATGGTTCGTTTCTGCTGGAAATCATAATTCTCATTGCTTGCCTCCCACTCCATGATTTCCGTGCTTCTTGCTTCTACTTAATGCACAAATAATCACACTCTGGACAAGGTCAAATTTGATGAGCCTTGACCCCAAAACTGTTGCCAAGGCCACAAGGACAACCTAGATGTAAAAAAAGTTTAAGCTCGGATTAATTTCCCTGATATTTCACTTTTACGTTTTCCATTCAACAAGGACACCAAAAAGAAATGGCAAAATGGCAAAGTCAAATCTTGAATCCCCATTTTGCATCTACCACAGACCTGAATTGGCAGTTTTAATGTTGCATAACGTAATCTGATGTAAGGGGGTGGATCTCAAAACCGACAGAACCAGTCCAAGACAATTATAAATTGACCAACCCGAACTTCAACCACCAGTCACAGACTGTAACCCCCTTATTCAACATGAAAATATTTGCAGTAAGTAATCAAATATTAAGAAATCACGTTTCACATATAAAAAAGGGAATAATCATTTCCTTGAAACTTGAACAGATTGCCCTCCTCGCCGCCGTGGCTCACGCTCAAGAGCCTTATTCCTACAAATGGGCCCCTGGTGACAATGGTGCTCCATCTTTCAAGTTCCCCGAAAACATCCCTGTGCCCTTCCCTGAAACTAATGAGCCCAAGGGAAATGCCGGATACCAATACCAATACACTCCCAATCAACCCAATGCTCGTCCCTTCAAGGCCACTGAGGATTATACTCCCGTGGACTTTAAATACCAATATGTGAGCAGGCCTGGGGATAACTTCAAATATAACTACCAACCCCTTCCTGGTGAATTCGACTTCAAATTCACACCCGATCCGGATATGATGAATCTCACCCCAGAGGAGATCAAGGCCAAATCAGCTGGTGTGGCTTCCAGTGTTCGTGAAGTGGGGGCATTATTGTCTGCTGTCAAATCCGATGACATCAAGGCCATCACGGGTGAATTAGGCTTTGGCCAAGACTTTGACTTGGGTGGTGTTTCTGCTGGCATCAACAAGATTGGCGACTTCATTGAAAAAGGTGGCGAGGCTGGAGCTCAAATTGCCACGGACATTGGGCCTTTGACCGTGGATACGGAGCCTTCAAAAGCTCCTGGAAGTGGCTCTGAAGAAGCCCTTGTTGCATCTGAACCTATTCCAGTGATAACTTATCTGGGTTACCAACCTGGATATCCCGTCCCCCTTGGAAGTCCAATTGTTTATACATATTACTGAAGTCAGAAAAGAAATGTGTGTGATTTTGCCAAATAATCCGAAGTTTATCAACATTGTCAGCAAAACTTTATATTAGGATTCATGTGGCTTATGCTGCAAACTGGAGAATTGAACATAGATATTAATAGAAAACCGACACAGGAAATTGCTTTCTTCACTCTTGATGCCTAGGTGATATGATTCTTATCATCTCATTTCCAACCAAACGTACAGTTTTGCCTCAAGACCTTAAAAACCTTAAAAGTGTTCAGTTTATCAAAAATATAACCAAAATAAACATAAGGATGACTTAAGTCCCCAACAATGACAAATTGAATGAGATAGCTCCATCCCCCACAGCACTTTTTTCGGAAACTCAACGAGGCTCGTTTTAAAGATCAGATTTATTGCTTACTAAGAGTGCTTTCAAGTCAATCTATTTTTAACTAAACGCAAAAGAATCCGATGTCGAACAATGGAAATAAAGTCTGTCTTGTGAATCTGTAGGATGTTACGGCTAGTTTCATTCGGGACATATTTGCCAATGATGAGTCAACGAAAGATTATAGAATCGCAAATGCGGCCTTACTAAGTTATCAGCCACTAAACTGGGAATTTAATGCAAATAAAACCCCCATATTGGGAGGAACGGCTATAGCCCTGCATATCTGTGAAGAATAAAAGATTTTCTTATTTCTCCTCATTTCTCAATTTCTGTACGGTAAGATGGGGAATAAAAATGCGCAACCTTTTTATTACATAACTATTATCACATAACATTGAGAAAATGTGTCCGAAATTTTAAGCAAAAAATAACTTTTTTGCTCAATTATGGTAAAAAAGCATCAAGTTTGGAAAAAAGGTTGTCTAAAGTTACAAATTTTCGTCAAATTTGTGATTATTTGGCGAAAAATATCCCCACCTATATGGTCTTCTAACAGAAATGATGAAATCTGTTTTCTCCCAAAATTACCGTTTTTTATGAAAAAAGATATTTTTGTGTTTTCCCAAAACTTTCCGCCCTTCCCGAATGAGTACGGCCCGGAATTTTTTTTTTTTTTTCCTCATTTTTCCTCATATTTTTTTTAACTTTGGCTGATTCGAGGAAGAAATGAATATTTTCACAATATTTTAGGCAAGAAAAACACTTCACGAATATTTGAGCAAATTAAATGAATAGTCAGTGCAAAATAGGGCTTACCTAAATGAACCAAAATGCCAAATTTTGTCAGAGTATTTGTACTAAAATTAAACATTCACATCCACAACTACTGTGAAATGCTCGAAAAATGCCCCCAATTATCCCAACTGTTGAGGTAAATTGAAAATTCTATTTTTAAATCATTCAGCTCTCAAGTGAACATTCAACATCGACCTATTACATTAAATTCACCAATACTCGCTTGGTATATTGGTGCATACAGACGAAATTAGCAAACAATGGCGTTGTCAAAAACTAGTATACTTTTTAATTATGCGGCTCAATTTTCAAATATTTTGGGTTTTTGAAGAAATTAGAAATTGAGAATTTTGTCAGTTTTATTAAATATTTTTCCGGACCCTTTTATGAATTATGGCAATTCTTTTTCTTACTTTTTGTAATGGAATCGATTGCTTTTTCCTGCATTGCTACTGTCATGAATGGGACAAAAATCCGAGAGTGCGTGACCGCTTTTTTTCAAGTAGCGAAGGGCCTACTTTACCGTTTTAAGAGACTTCTATTGTAGTAATGCTTCAGTAGAAATGCAATTACATGATGTTTTCGACAGTCTATTCCCAAAGTTAGGTGGAGTTCTTTTAGGGGAGATATTTATCTACATGATGAAAGAGTCTTTGAACAGATTGGTTGACATACTGTTGAGGATGAGGCATATTAAAAATGATCCTGATTTGAGGTGGGACAAAATTTCCTGCTGCTATTGCAAGTTAGGTGTTGAGGGCAGATTAGGTAGAAGTTATCAAAGATCAGCAAGCCCTTTGACTGTGTTTGACCCTGGCCGCTCTTGCTTGCTCTTTGATTTTGAAGTTGCCAGTTCCTTGATCCCCTCACAAAGAGGGCTTGCCTCAACCAAGACTTCTCACTGATCTCAACTCTTGATTAGTGATGGACCGAAAGCGCTTTCAGCCGAAATTACGGCCGAAATTTGGGTTTGGTTTCGGTTATGCCTACCAAAACCGAAAGCAGACAAATACTATATAAAATGGAGTTTGACAACAAAATCGAAAAAAATTGGTCCAAAAACCTCTGAAATTTAAGTTTTCCGATTTTTCAAAATTTGCAACTACCAAACATCGAACACATGAGCATTATATTTTTTAAGGCGGATTTTTATTTAAACAATTTTGTAATTAGCTCCTTTCGGTTTCGGTTAAGCCCTCTTTCGGCCGAAACTTTTGGTTTCGGTTATGAGACCTTTTGGTCCATCACTACTCTTGATTTATGGTAATACATCTTTCTGTACTCAGCCTTGTTAGATAACTCTCTGGCAAACAGGGGCAAAAGCAACAGGCGGGAAAAGATGAAGTGCTTCCATCAGAAAAATGACTTGTCTGCTGCCGTCTGTTTCTGTTCAGTAATCCAGCCAGAATGCACCAAGACACCCTAAATATAAGGGCAATCATTTTTTATATGCCTCATCGTAAACAATATGTCAACCAATCTGTTCAAAGACTCTTTCATCACGTAGATAAATATCTCCCCTAAAAGAACTCCACCTAACTTTGGGAATAGACTGTCGAAAACATCATGTAATTGCATATCTACTGAAGCATTACTACAATAGAAGTCTCTTAAAACGGTAAAGTAGGCCCTTCGCTACTTGAAAAAAAGCGGTCACGCACTCTCGGATTTTTTCCCCATTGGAAAATAATTTGTAACGGAGAGTGCCTTGGCTTGTATTTGTTTGCAAGATCAAATGAGCAACCCAGAGTGAAGTTCGACCCCAAGCTTGTGATGGTGACAAAAAAGGTTTTTGCCATCATTTTTACTTTTATATATTTACTTACAAGAATTCAAGCAATCGGACTGAAAGTGACATCTATTGGAACACTGATATCTTATTTTATTTGTAATATGAATATTTCAAACAATATAAAAAACATCATGATCACGCACATTGTACATCAATTTTAGCTAAAACAAAAATACATGGTAATTGGGCGGATTTGGATCACTGAGACTTATTTCAAGTCCGGATCTTCATCTAGCATTTCCTGGATCTCATTTTCCCACTCGGCATTATCTTCCTTCCCTCCAACCACTTCAAATTCATTGAGTTCCCCCTCTAGCTCCGCTTCCCATTCCTCATTCCCTTTGGTGGCCACCCCCAAGTTCTTAATACTTTCTTCCGCCTCCGCGATATCACTTGTAGAGGCTTGGTAGGATTCGGAGACAAATTCGTCATCCACATTCTCTTGACCCGTTATGTCAAGGTCTTCTGGAATGTCGGTCCGGTTTTCCGTTGGCTTGACCGCGGAATCTTGTTTCAAGGACGAATCCAGTTCGGCTCTTTCCAAGTCCTTGAGCTCGAAAGACTGTTTGATCAGACTCAACCTGTAGAAATAGTTTCGCCAAAATTCCTCTTCCTTCACCTTTTTGGGAACCAGCTCATATCGCATCTTGTTCAAATTCGGATCCTCTTGCAAAAGGGCCATGGCCGTTGCCGCCACCGAGTTATAATCAAACTCAAAGCTCATGCCTGACGGAGGAGCCCGCACAAAGGTTCGTCGGTCTTCGCTCAAGGCCAAAATCTTGGCTTTCAGCTCGTCTTCATTGTTATAACCCACCCATGGAGCCAATCCCAGGCCTTCATGACTGTTGGTTTTACTCTTAATGAAGCTCTCTTGCTCCTTGTTGAACTCTGACAACATATTGGTGGTACTCACTGTGCTCACCTTCTCCTTGATCAAATTAGACGCATTTGTTGCCACCTGACCCACGACATTCAAAGCCGATTCAAAGCCAATCAATCCACCAACCCCTTTTCCATCCAAATTGGCATCCTTCTCATCAACATTTTCCTGAGAAGGTTCGGCGGTGTTCTTGTTGGATTGACTTGTCAAGCCCCAACTACTCCAAGCTGAGCTTAAGAAACTGTTGCCCGAATTTGTTGGAGTCTCAGTTTCTTTCTCAGAATCATTTTTTGCTGTTGGTGCCTCAGCTTTTTCATCGGTTTGAGCCGATGATCCCATGAAATTATACGCCGTTGAAGACGATTTCCAAGCGGAACTAAACATCGATCCCAAATAATTGGCACTGGCCGTCATTTTTTGAGTGATGTCTTCCACACCTGGCGTTTTGACGCTCTCTTTAACAGAAGATTCCGTCGATTTTGGTGGATTTTCTCCGGTTTCATCCGTAGGAATATTAGTTTCCTCTGGTTTGGGATTTTCAACATTTGTTGGAGAAGAGGACATGTTTGAGTTTCCTTGAAGCTCCTCCGGATATAACCACTTAACTGTGTTATTGGTTGCCTCCTCGTTACTCATATGAAACTACGCAATGACAAAGAAAGGGTGATTTTTATTACGGGAGAAGGTGGCACAAGTGCTTGAATATGACGATTTAATACGTTTTAAGTTATGGTCTTGGTTGCGTAGGAAACTTAGAAGAACAGTGTTGCGATTTGAAAATTGACTATATGAGCCTTACGAAGAGTTTTCTTGGGCCAGAACCTTAAGTTAGTGGAGATAGGAGGGATTTCTAGATATCTTTTGATCCACTCTAGCATTCAAATAGTAAACGAGGATTACTAACATAGAACCACATACCATTACCTTGAATTAGTGTAATGTTTGAAATACTGGTTTCTTAAGAACAGGAGTGTTACCCTGGACATGAACTTAGAAAATGGCTTGCATTTAGGTTCCTTTTGGCGAGACTGAGATGACAGATGCAGTTTCAGGGTGATGAAAGATAATATTAAATCCAGGTAACTGTATTTTTCCCTGCAGGACTCACGATACAGTAGGTACGTAGATAAGTAGAATTGTATGGTGGGTTTTAAGAACTATATTTGTGATAAATGATGTCATTGACTCGATTTTTGATTCAGTTTATTGTGGAAAAAGTGATGATGTTGGCATATGCAGGCAAATTAACCCTTATTTTCACAACTTTCTCCATAGAGAGCAGCACCAGCAAAAAAGTAGGAAGATCTGAAAGAAATGAGGTTTTTTTATCAAGATTCGTTCGTTTTTTCTGTTAAAAGTTTAAACATGATTTCAAGATAACGTTTGGGGTTGGGTTGCTCGTGTAGTTTCAATACTTTTAGACATAAAAAGTTAAATTTAAGACAAATTTCTCTTGTCAATCCTTGTAATGCAAGTGCAACTGTTTTTGTGGTTGGTTGCGGTTTTTTTTACTACCGTTGCAAGAAATGCGATTACCTGTTAACACACAGTTAAAAAAATTGCAATTACATGTCCTAGTAATTTTAATTCATTACATTTCTAGTCAAAGTAATAGTAATTAATTACACTTGAACCAATGTAATTAATATTTTTCAGTTACAAATTACAAATACGTTTTAATCTATGAAAGAAGCCATGGGACCAAAAATTTCAAAGACGTCCCCGTCTTTCCAATATTTTTGAGTTTGTAAATTGCTGCAACCAAAGTTTACAAGTTTTCAATGCCTCATGAAGACCAAATTAATTGTAACTAATTACGTTTCAAAAGTAATTGACACTGGTCTGCCCTTGCCTAATCCCACACGGTATTTTTTTGAGCATGAGAAGTAGTGATGGACCGAAAGCGCTTTCGGCCGAAATTACGGCCGAAATATCGGCCAATTTCGGTTTCGGTTTCGGTTTCGGTTATGCCTACCGAAACCGAAAGCAGACAAGCACTATTTACAATGGAGTTTGCCAACAAAATCGAAAAAAAATTGGTCCAAAAGCCTCTGAAATTTATGTTTTAAGATTTTTCAAAATTTGCGACTACCCAACATCGAACACATTCTAATTTTTAAGGCGGATTTTGCATTTGAACAATTTTGTAAACAGTGAACACTGCTTTCGGTTTCGGTTTCGGTTAAGCCCTCTTTCGGCCGAAACTTTCGGTTTCGGTTATGAGCCCTTTCGGTCCATCACTAGTGAGAAGTCATTTTCAAATTCTAGAAACTTTTGAGACCACTTTTGAAATGTGAACGCTACGCAGAACATTTATATGAATTTTGTTAAATTGGTCACGGGCAAAAACTCTATAATGTTACTTAGAACGTACTTACATATTACGTACTTACATAAAACAAATATTTGAAAATTTACCTTGACTTTAGTCTTAGATGTACTAAGAGCAGTGTTGCTCTAAAATATTTCGGAAATCTATTTCGCGGATCTTTTTTCAACGGCTTTTTCGTTCAGCATTTTTGAAGGACCAAACGGGAGGGTGGCTACATCAATTTGGACAAACGGCTTAGCAGACATTGACAATATTTTAGGTAAACTCACCCCATAAGGCTACTTGAGAATTGAGTAGAAGAAAATGTTCAAAAACATGTTTTAAGTCTATTTTTAAGTGACCTTACATCGTGTTTTTGCCCGTGACCTTATTAACAGAATTTAGAAACAGATGCAGAATTGCATTCACACCTCAAAACTGGTCTCAAAAGTTTTTGGAATTTAGTAATAAATAATCTTTATTGCGAGCTTCTTTACTCATTGGATACATTTTTTTTTGATACAATCATCATGGTTGACATTAGAAAGGTAGTTTTGTCACAAATTGGGGGCCCATTTTAGGGTTTTCCGTAGCGCCGCCATTCGAGGCGAGTATCCACTAGACGGGGTTTGGGGGAAGACCTGGGTTCGAACCCATGAACCCGAGCACAGCTCGGTCGCGCGTTTGTCAACTGCGCTATACCATCTTCCCTTGAATTTGAAAATGACTTATCACGCTCAAAAAAACACCGTGCCCAATGAATGACAAAATGTCAAGGGAAATTTTCAAGCCTTTTCCTTTCTGTTCAATCGTTTGTCTAACTTGAACCTTTTGACTTTCAAATCTCGGGATTTCAAGGGGAGCCTTGTGCTCTTAGAGAAAAAAGAGAAGAAAAAATCTTTTTCAATCTTTTCTTTGCACACTTTCTACCACATTCTGTTAAATTTGCCAAATTTCTTATTTGCGTACTAGAATAGGATTCCTTCAAGCTAACTCACCTGTGTGCATGGAACCTGAATGGAAAAATAAATTTGATCTTTTTTGTCATTTTAAGAAGATAGAATATTCTGGCATCTTACTTCTCTTTGTTATTTGGTTGATCCCAATTTTCTTCTTCAGAACTAGAAAAACGCAAAGTGATGCTGTTTTTAAATTTGACATAAATAATTAAGTCCAGAGGCCACTTTAATTTGTAAACCCCAGTTTCGAACGTGTCACGTTTCTTTGTTATTTTTGTAAAAGGTTTAGAATTCTTAAAATTGAAATTTGTCAAATTAAAACGCTTAAGAGTGACCAAAATATGGTTTGTATTTCACTTTTTTGATTGCTAAAATGGAAAATTGTATATACATTTACACAAAATCATGCAGCCTTCCGAGATTTTTCGAGTGTTCTTTTGTTGCGTTTTTGTACAGTTTCGCCCTCTTTCACTTCCACATTTTACTCTACCATCAGCCTTACTTACAAAACATATTATTTTACTACTTCCTGCGTTGTTTGTACAATTTGTCTCTAAAATACGTTGTTTCCACAAAATTTCTTGATTGTTGCAAAACTTTTAGATTCCTAGCCAAGCTTTTCTTGCAACCTAATTGTCCGAGGAGAAGCTTTGATTTCGTAGAAGGCACTTCATCTGATCCGTCAAAGGGGGAATATGTTCCCTTGGGATGAGAAACGTTGATGAATTGAACAAATCCAAGAAGATCTTGTAGCGATCGGACAAGGTAGAGCGCAGATATTGATATCCGGACGATCCACCAGTACCAAGCATTTGGGATCCAAGTTGTCTTTGGACCAACAGCACGTGGTTGTCTGGAAGAAAATAAATGTGACCGGGATTACTTATCGTTTCTCTGATTTCATCATGTGGATTGTCTAAAAGCCCAAGGCGTGAAAAAGAAAGCTTACATCGCCATTTTGTGATCAAGGAATCAATGTTCATAAGCTCTTCCAGGAGCAAAGAAGGCTGATGGAACCTAGGTTCTTCCTTGTACAAATTGATCATGATCACTCCCAAGAGAGCTTGATGGGTCATGGTTCGTTCACCTCTCTGGAAAAGAGCATCATGCTTCTGGGCATTGAAGATGGTGTCAAATTGCTCTTTCTTGATCTTCAAATTGCCAATCAAGTGCTTCTTCTTGGCCTCATTCTTCTCTTTCTAAATTGTAAAAAGGTGTTCACGCTCAGTCAAATAAAACAAAAATTAAATAACATTTGAAAAAAAAGGAAATAACCGACCTCAATTTCAAGCTCATCGTGCTTGAGTAGAGCTTCAACTGCGGCTTGAAATTTGGCGGGGAAATTGAATCCCTCTTGTTCCAATCCAGGTGTTCGTTCCAACCACCGTTGAATGCATTCACTCAAGGTTGGTTCCCTTTCCGAAGCTTCAAGGGCTTCAATAGCCTCAGCGTCCTCAAACACTCTGCGATAATTGCTCTTGTTGTATCGAACTCGATTTTCCTAAAAAAGCAAGAACAAAAGCCTTAAGAATCTCCAAAAGGCTTCAAAGATTTTATTCACTTACGTCCTTCACGCCCAGTTTGTTCTCTAACAAACGAAATTGCAAACTCTGAAATCCAGAGGCAGACGAAAGATGGTTCCGGAAATCCATAAAATCCAAGGGAGTCATCGTCTCCAAAATGTGGATTTGATCCACAAGCAACTAAGGGAAAATGAGCTCGGCTTAATCATTGTTTTCTTTAAAAAAAATAGTGACTTTTTTCCTACTTTCAAAATCATAACCACGCGATGCATTCGCTTGATGATCTCCAGCATTCGACGTTCATCCAAAACCGCTGCCACGGTCGTTTTTCCTTGCATGGACTTCATGATCTTTTCTCCTCCCATGAAAAGGTCACGAACAGAATCCACTTCGAACAAGATTTGCTTGAACCATAACTCATAAGCTGAAAGAAGAGAGATTTAATTGTTTCAGAACCATTATGTTAGCTCAAGGTCGAGGTCGTTTACAATCAACCCCTCCAACCATTATAACCTTTAGAGAACTGGTTTCATCCTCAACCTACTCAATTCTATATCATGATTATTGCATACTCTCTCCGATGTAAATACTTACTTTGGTGGACGATGATGAAGAGATGCTCATCGTGGACCTTGTTCCCCATGATCTCGGATTGGAGCTCTTGAGCTTCAAGAATTTTATCCAATTGAAGATAGTTGGTATAACTGAGTCCTCCTGCATCGGCCAACATGTTGACCCCATCTTGTTCGACATCGGTGGGATTCACAGATGTGGTACGCGATCGACTCGCACGGATCTTGTCCAATGCTGAGTGATGAGTACTTGGAGATTGTCTGCCAATATAAATTAATCTGTTGAGTATTCATGTTTGCATTACAGTTCTAAACAAATTCAGATTGTGGTTGAATGACTCTTGAAAGGTTTAAAAGGAGGTTTGGTGGATGATGCAATATCGCAAGGGTTTTCATCCATCTTTCCTCGGTCCAAACAGGTTTCTAAATCTTTCTTATGCAATCCCGAAACCCATACAGGATTTGAAGATGACTTTTCGATAGCCAAAAGGTTGAGAGGGTAATTGAGATTAACCAATAGTACTTTGTATCGTATTTGGACATTGCTTTGGGTTTCATGTACGATTAACATGAGTCCGGGAAAATCTGGTTTGGTCAATTACAAATATAGTTGAGACGGAGCGCCATATTCTAAAATCTTTAAAATATGTAGATTTCTGTCTTTTTCTGACCATTGTTTTTACTAATCTCTGGAGCTGTCAAAGCATTATTATCCTTTTAAAATTTGTTACTATCTCTCGCTAAGAAACTTTGAATGAGCAATGGATTCCTTTGGTTTACTCTACACTTAAGTGTAATGAATACGGAGGAATCCTTTGCTTTATTCTTGTTGATTAGCAGTATGGCTAAATTTGTTCACTCATTTCATTATTCACTTACCTTATCAATAAACGAAAAAACTATCAAGACCCTTGCAATTTCTGATTTATCAATCCTTATGTCTTTAGCAATTAATTGTATCAAAACAACTAAGTAAGCTTGTAAGTAACAATGGACACCCAGTACTTACCCATAACCAGCGGGACAACCGGTGGATCCATTGGATAATATAAGTTTAGGAACGCTTCCGTTCTGACCATTCATGGTGAAGGTTCAGAACTGGACTGTTTGCCAATCCGGACAAACACGTTTTCGTTTCCTTGCCCTCTGCTCTGACGTCTTTCTTTGTAATAAGATGTGTGGCTCTGACGGAGTTGATCTTGTACGTACATACGAAAAAATACGTACTGTTCGGTAGCGCTGGTCAAGATTTGAGAGTCCGGTTCGATTAATGGTCAGAGGAGGACTAAGTGGTCGGGTCTCGTGAGGTTCTTGGCTCTAATCGAACGAGTTTGAGAAATTGGAGCCGATTGGAGTTTGGATTTCGGCAACAAGATGCGCCACACATTCGAGAAACAGGGTGGGCTCTAAATTTCGGTACAGAAACAATTTGCTCACGAGAGATGGTGTTATTAAGATTAGCGTCTTGGAGGTCCCAGATAATTTGGCTTTATCATACATCTCTCCATTTCACTTAGATATTATTTGGTTTAGCTCATTACCTTGGTAATATTTAAGAAAAAAGTGTTTTATTTTTTTATTTTTAACATTCTTTTGTTCTGTTGAATCAAACCATGTTAATTGCAAATCATAAGGCAATTTGTGAAATATGAAATTGGACGTTTACTGTTGCACTTTTTGAGAAATTCCCTGCTGTTAGATAACTAAAAGTAAACCCTCTTTTATGGGTCTGAGACCATCTCTTAAAGTAGTTTTTCAACCATGTTATTTTACTCCATGTATTTGTGTTCTTTGTCTAAGGATTATGTTATTTCCTCTTTGGCGGTATTTTGAGGTTAGAAATATTGTTCATAAATAGCATTCACTTACTTAATGCTAAATGAGCAAAAGAAATGATATTTCAGTTTTATTTTGTACACCCTATATTTTTCAACGCCATCGTTTATCATAATACGAGTGTGATTGATTATTTTGTTCATTCACGTCAAATAGGGGTTTCCTAAACTTACTAGCTTTGTTTTGGTGTCGGCTACGTCGTCAAAAGAACGATGCGATCCCATCTGTTAAACATTAGAAACTCCTTTGGGTTTATTGATTCAGTCCCGCTTGAGAACAACTTCCTGTTGAACTTCAACATAAATTGTGACGGAAAATTTTGAAATCTCGAAAATTACAATCCACATTTCAGATGAATAATAGAGGTTTGGTTGAATCTCGTAATGAAGCAAAATGACAAATTTTTACACTTGAACAATCCTGAAAGAAATGGTAGAAGCAATCAATCTCCAGAACTATGGATAGAAAATGAAGCACAAAAGCATCTGGCAAAAGTCAAATTTTTCTGTTTGAAATTTTCAACCCCTTCTCCTCGTTGAAGTTGAAATATCCACAGATTAAAAGATATGGCCTGTAACTGGTTTTTGTCAATGAGGTAGTTACTTGGTGGGGCTTCTTCTCACCTGCACCATCAAAACCCATGTGGTACAATACAGTAGAAGAAGGGAGTTCAACAATTTTCTCTTGGATATGGGAACACCACACCCAATCTTGATTGAAATGTATTTAAACTAGCATGAACAATTGACTCAATATACTGTTGTAGCCACAGATAGCTGTAGACACGACATTTTACTGTGTTTTGAAGGGCAACTAACAACTGTGGTTGAGAAATAGTTGCCTTAAAACTCGTTTGATTTCCAAAGAGTAATGGCCCAGTGCAATATCCATCCAAAAGCTAAGTGATCATGAGGCTCTCATATCCTGGGATCTTCCACCCAGGACAGTTGAGACACGTAGAGTCACAAACTGTTATTCAAGAGACCTAACCGAGCAAGATTGCGGTGCAGGGTAAGCTTTTTTAGCCATCAAGTCATTCACTACTGAAATTTCTTTACTCAATATTTAAAATGACTTTTAGATGTGAGTCCTTTTGAAAGCAAATGTTCAGGATGGACATGTCTCAGTTTCTTTTATGCTTTTAAGTATAAGACCCAATTGTACGACTTCAAAACTTCTTGTTTCCAAGGCGTAAACTGTGATATGTCCATTTAAGCTGATTTGAGGTCCAGATCTTGCATTGTCACTCTGTGATTTTTTTCACCCAGCAGCCTTTTTCCGTTTCTTTACCTTTACCTATACCCTGCATGCATGTTTTAAAACTGTTTTGGGTGGTTAAACAAAAAATAGTATGTTAGAAAATGATTGTACTGTAACACAAGATTTATGTTTGAACATACTCCCTTGTCAGCTATGACTGAACACTCTGAAACAACAACCAGTGACTTGCCCTTCAAAATTAAACACTTTTCAAGCTTAGTGTGTCGTATCTGTGCATATCTGTGGATGTGGCCCTTGGTCAAAAAGAAAAAAAAAACACTATTTTAAGTTTCCCATCACACAAAAAAGGTCCTTATTTCGGCTGCTGTAAGAACAATTCTAACATTTATCGGCTACGCAATGTCACTTGATATACCACACCTCACCCAGGACGTCAAGTGGGTTCAAATAAAAAGAAATAGAAAGTAGAACAATGATATACCTTAAAAATAAATGTTAGGTTGTAATTCCCAAAGTTTTTTTTCTCCTCGTGGCGAAGAACTGGGTTGTCATAGGTAAAACAATGGTGATACTGCTGACCAAATTCATTTGAAGCTTCAAAATCCTTCGTTAGGTGGTTTTGCATATAGCAACGGTCATACATCGGTTTTGAACATGTGTCTTAAATGTATGTGGAGGGACTCGACATGGAAGTACAAGTGTTTTTAGCTGAATCTTGACACGGATTTTACCTGAAATTCCTAATCAATTCTCAAGTTCTTCAAGCTAATCGTGAAGCGATTTTATTAATAGATTCACTCAAAAAAACCATTCCACACCCAATACCAATCCCCAGTCAACATCGATGAAAGACCGTTGTTATCCTCAAATACATGTTTGATGGAAAGTCCAAGCTGTTTCCACCAGATCCCATTTTATGACTGTACTCTTTTCCAATAATCTCTGTTGCGAGTTCTTAATTTTGGGAACAAGCTAGAGCACCCAGGCACAAGGCCTGTAAAATCATAGGAAAGCCATCTAAAGGACAGAAATGCCAAGGAATTTTTAAATTGATATATGGCACACCCATAGTGTTAAATTTCAAAACCACTGACTATCATCGCTTGGGCACATTGGGATTTTTTTTTTGAAACGGAATTTGAGAAACATGGTACATGGCTTCTATTAAAATATCTAAGTTTGACAACTGTTTCAAAACTATTCTTGAGTATTTCAATTTGAAAGTAGGTCTTTTTTTATCAGACATCTGTTATTTATTTTGACACATTATCTTGCCTGTTTTTTTCTGTGCTAAGGTATACTGCAAAAATGTCTTCCACTTCTATTCAACCCTTTCTGGAGAAAACTGGAGCTAGTATACTGTATTTTTTGAGATACGTTTGTAACAATCGAATGAAACTTGAAAAAAATCCCTCGTAAATATTAAAGTAAAAAACCGTCACAAATTTCGACAAATGCAATTTATTTTGATAGTTTCATGAAGAATGATCACCAGAATGCCAAAAATATACTTGAAGACAAAATCATTCATCAGAGGACTGTATGAAGAAAGTGGAGACTAGGCCAGGCCAGAAAATGGATTCAAGGCCAATTTCGAACACTCAACCCGAACATCCGCTCGACTCTTTTGCAACTGAAAGATCATTATTTGTAGAATTATCAACGAAGCACAGAGTTCTTCCAATTACAATCATCAGACCCTCTGTAATATTTTCTCATTGGCGATATTCGGAGACTGCGTGATTGTGATTGTTTTGTAGAACAAATGATACTTCACCACAATATGTTGGAACTCTTATGGTATGGTTAATTCTATTAAAGCTGGTTTTTTGTTTTGCTTCATTAACTTGGGTGTTAATAGGGTAAAATGCTGCAAGTTGCATTCTAATGCAATCGCATAACCTATTTTTTTGGATTGTAAAAAAAAGTAAGTAATCAAAGGTGGTGAAGGTGAACGAACCTCCGTATGAAAATTTATAAAAAAAATCTAGAAATCATGTATTCATTCTCTTCCTTTGACCACAAACTCCTGCAATTTTTGCGAACCTTATCGAAAAAAGTCGACATATGAACTATGAGTTGTGAATGTGCCATTGAATGTGTATAAAACTGAGTTGGAATATCTCAATTTAGTTCCCCTGATTTTTTGGTGAAGTTATCGTTGATGCATGACTTTACTTGTTTTTCAACTATGACCGCGCTGAAAAGTGCCCTCTAAAGAGGACGACTGACAAAATTTTACAGACCCTTTGTTTAAAACACAGCAGGTGACGAAAGCACGGTATATACTCGCCGCATCATGTTAATCTGGCAAGAGCACTATGTTATTATAGTGCTCTAATTCAAGGACATCTTAATTTCTCAGGACGAATTACAGAAATTAGGGCTGATTCTCGAGAATTCACTAAAATGAGAGTTTATTTCAAAGAAGAAAATGTTCCGTTGAATTTTCATTGTAGTAACTTGGCCTTAAGTGGTATTCAGTAAAATATATCCTTCATTGAGTCATCCTTGTCTAAATCTAGCTAGATTTTGCCATAGACTCTAAAAGACCGTTAGAGCTGTGAACACCTTTTTTGTTTTGATTACAATAGCGTGACCGCACATCATGCATTGAAATCTGCCTCCTTTCTTTCGTAGGTCAAGATGAAACTAGTGCTCAAGATGAAACAAGTTTCTTAAAGAGCCAAAAACTCGAACCCTTATTTCTTGCTAGCACAGAGGTCCCAGAGTGGAGATACAGGAGCACACTGGTCGTGAAATTTCATTGTGGGCAGCAAGGGCCGTTTATCATCAGCAACTAGTTGAAACTTGCCCAAACAAACGTATTCGTAGAAGGCAAAATTTTGAAAACATTAGTTTTTGCCCATGTGGCCTCCTGTCTATGCTTTGCTTCTCCCAAATTAAATTGAGATTCTCAATAAAGATGATAATTCGATTCACAGGCATTAGTTCACGCAACTATAGGATTTGTTATTGAAAATTTGTCTTACGCACTTTCATTTGTACTATGATCTTCCACTTGTTTGGGCAAGTATTGCACGATATTCTTCGGAAATATTTGCCTTTTCACGCAACTTCTGGCCAATTTCAGCAACAAGCAAGGCAGACAAAATGACGACAATGGCCTCTCTATAGACCTCTATGCTTGCTAGCTCCTCGAACAGTTTTTCTCGTTGTTTTGATACTGTCGCTTGATCAGCCAATGCAAAGTCAATCCACGATTACTTTGGAAATTTGCTCAGAACTTTCACCATCAAAGGCAAACACTCAGGATGTTCTCTTTCATCGAAAACAATCTTACGCGCAACTTGAATGGTCAAACTTCAGTCCAGTGGAGCAATGAAAGGCTCTTTTGCATTTGCATTCACAGCTTTCTTCATCCCAATAGTGTGACGCATGTTGATAGTGTGTGCATCGAGCCTTCAATTCCGAATCTCGACACCGACAAGAGCACGAATTGCCGTCGTAATTTTGTTTCAAGTTACAATCCTGAAATGAAAAGATTTTTTAAAGAGTCGGAGTTAATTGTAAGCACAAAAAAAGCTCAATGATTTCCCTTTGAACCGAAATTCCTCAAGTGTTGACCATATGCATGGCTTCTTTTTTCTCCTTGCTTTTTTTATCGGATTGAGTGTCGTTATTACTATAATACCGAAGTTTTTGGTTTCTAGGCCTTGCATCCAACACTCAATTTGAGTTAGCATGGTCGAGTAACTGACCACCAATAAGGCAGAGCATTGCATTATCTTAAATAGTGCTGAAGGGAAGTCACCACCTCAAAAACTGGAAACACTAAAACCAGGTGGCGTCCTAATGCCGATTTGAGGAACTGTTCACCTCTCTATAGCCCTTCTTCTTGCTTTAAAATCCTACATGCCGAAAACTTTCATTCCTAGCTTTCATTTTCGTGAGTCACATTCCTTTTTTCTATTCAACTTAGACACAACATAACTAAAACTTTTGTAATACCTCTTTTTGAATTTTGCATTCACATTTACAGGATTGATGGACTTCAACTTCCTCCTTGTGTTCAGAATTGTCATGGGAATGGCTGAACTTTGTAAAAATATATGTTTCCATTTTTTTCTTCGTTGGTCGGCACTCCAATAAGTGATGATTGCAACATCCACCACAACGTGGCACGTGGAAACAATGAGGGATAATGAATGCGGACTTTTCCTCGGGTTGTTTGGCTTTTACTATGGTGTTCACTGGTTGACAGATTGCGCTTAGAGCTTGGACCCCAACTAGATAATAAATGATATCATGATGTCGCACGTTCCTAGGACTTCGATGGAATAGTAGTTATCCATTCAATGATTGTTAAGACACATGTGCAAACTTTTTAGGCAATATTTGACACATCGCATTTTCTTTGTCTTTATTTGATCAGTCAAATACTTACCAGGAACTGCTTTCCGGGAAAACCCTCGAAAGGTAACTGCAAGAAAAGCTTAAGAAATATAAGTCATTCAAATATCTATTAATGGTAAGAAAAGATATACGTTAGAATGCCCTGCAATGTTTAGAGTGGGGCAGCGAACTCTTTCTTAGTGCAGTATTTCTTAGGCCGCGAACTCTCGTCGCCGAGTTTTCATCGTCACGTCTTTTTTCGAAGCGCGACTTTTTAACGCGCGAGTTCTTATTGCGGCAAACCCTTTTTGTGCACTTTTTTGCCCAATAAAAGAAAATGAAAAAAATATGTCATTTACTTGGATTTTGTTTCATTACAAAGATTTACGTGACGACCCATTTTGTGCAACCTGTTCGTCCAATAAAAGAGAATTAAATTTGTTATTCCTTTGGGTTTTTTTCGTTCGCGCTCTAAGAAAAACAGGCGCTCACAGTTCGCTTCTCTAAAAATTCGACGACGAGAATTGGCGGTCTAAAACGACGAGGGCTAAAAAGTGGTAGCACCATTCAGAGTACAGCCATCAACACGTGTGCTATAGGCGTGAAACATAGAAAAAAAAGCACAACGATATCTTTTATCTGGAGAACATCTTCATCCATGAGATATTACATATTTTCCTTGTAAGAACTTTGACAAAACCTGTGTCTCAACAATAGAGTAACAATAATTTCAATAGAAGGGTGGAAGACATCAAATTTTGTACACGGTCCGCCATAAACCCGATTCCGCTATGAGTTAAATTTTAAGTGGGAAGTATGGAAAGTAGAATTATGAAACCTATAATGTAAACAATGGTTACTCAAAAGTGTCACCTGAAAAATATTTTTTAATCCTATCGCTTGACTCAACCGATCCAGGCCGGATCAAAGTTAGGACCTTAAAGTGTTTTGCGGCCGACCTCTGGTGACCTCGAGGTCAATTATATACAAATATAAGTTTCAATAAATTAAAGGGCAACTATTAAGCTTTCGCATGAGCTATTGCAGACCTTTCTATGACCAAAATTGTGCTTGTGCCAAGGATTTTAGTGATCTTGGTCCGTTTCAGCATGGCGTCTAAAATGCCTAACGGCAACAAGGCCAAAGTCTAGGCTAACCGCGAAGTCATTACGACCATGCACGACTCCAGAAAAATCGACCGCCAGATTGCCTAGACCATTGGTTTTAATATAAAACGTGTCCAAAAGGTCATCAGGACTCTCAAGGCCAATGTCGGCAAGACCAACTGCGGCATTGATGGGGCGAGGCCTGTCGCCCAAGTCACCCCTGCCAACATCAGGAAGGTGGCAGATTTGGTCAGGAAGCAGCCTGTCTTGAACATCAAACAGTTTGCTGATGCTTGCAACTGCTCTCATAAGAAGGATATCCAGACTGTAGGTAGGCTGGGCCTGTAATTCATGAAATTGCACGATTTTTTGATTTATGAAAAAAATCGAATTGAAGATTGAATTCTTGTGAGCGGATGTTATTTTACAAATTTTGTTCTTAGACAAACTTGCTCGAAGCTATGATTTAATTAGGCAAGGTATGTTGGTTGACCCCTTGCAAACATAGAAAATAAGCATCGAGAGCAAGCAATATGACAAAATGATGTATCTTTCAAAGGTAAGGTGTCTCAAATCGAAATTTATAATTTTTTCTGGACAAATGTTCACCAAACATAGAACATATGTACATAAACGGAACATATGCTAGCAGGTGCCAAAGCTTAGATTTTAAAAGGATATTAAATAAAAAAAACAGGCAAAATTCATGATGTGTCTAAAATTCAATGTGCAACTGATGCACAATGTTAGTAACTTTTACCTAATGACCAGGGCCGGTGATTTGAACTCCTTGGGATGGTTTGACAGCTATTCGAACTTTTGTAGTTAGTTAGTTTTAATAGTTTTTCGACTTTTGCAACAACTTGGACGTGTATTTCGTGTAACCAGAGACTAATTTTTTAGACACAAAGATCGATCTCAAGATCGGACATACGTATAGTACTACAGTACGATCTTAAGATTGATCTTTTGCGTCTAAAAAACTAGCCTCAGATGTCGTGAATTGTGAAATTATATAAGCAAACACTTCTAGAAATGCAAGATAAGTTTCAATCATTTATGGCATTTACGCAATTCTGTTTTGGGGCCACAAGTCCCGCAACGCTCACTTTGGGGCCGCTTATCTACTGTGCCATTTACTTTTTCACGGAGTTCTTAAACCTCCCTGTGGTTTGGCTGAGAGTCAGCTGTCGCAAGTCCGAGTTTTACCACTATCCAGATACGGGCATTTATTGCCTGAATAAGTGTACCATTTTTGGACTATTTGTATGCGGTAACAGAAGAACTGTTTTCAAAAGAAACGCCCCAAAAACATAATGAAGTCATATCATATGACGTTGATAGCCATAGCTCATTTATTAACCAATCTTGCAACTTCCAACTTTGCATTTCCTTTGGCAATGTGTGTTGTTATTCAAACTGTGGGTCAAACATGCGATACAAAACGTGCGGTAAAAAGTATAGTGTAATCTAACATTTACAGAGCATTCGCATTGAAGACATGTGCATTTTACCTTTTTGAGGAGCTGGCTGTAAGCCCGTAAGATTGATATATGCTTTCATGTACTCGGATTGGTCGGTGATGGTATTCAAAGACTTAGCATCCTCCAATGACAAAGGGAAGAACTTGTCCGGCTCCTCCTAGAAAGCAAATTAAAAGTAAGGGGGGGAGAAAAAAGTTTTGGAGGCATCGTGGAGCAATACATCCGCCGTATTAAGTGTAATCAGGCGGATTCAGTCTGAAATATTTGGGGCCGAAAGTTTAGGGAGGTGTCAGAGACCAGACTCGCCTTCCAACAAACTTGGTCAAGATCTTTGAAAATATTGAGATCTTGTAAAAAAGGGTTAATGATAAATGGGATCAAGTCAAAAAGTAACTTTGATCTCATGTAACAAACTCAAACTGCTGGCGCGTGAAGCGCCAATGTTAGTTTAATTCAACTTTAATCCAAGGTAATCTTTTACTTCGAAACTAGTGAGTGAAAATGCGAGAGGTATCGAAAGGGAGATGTGGTTTCGTGGTTAGCGCAATTTCTTGCAAACAGAGAGGTCTCAGGTTCGATTCTGGTCCCCCGACCTTTCTCAAGGAAACTTTTAGACGCTGTTCCACATCCACTGACGAAAAACAATTCTGATACAGAACATGAGATTGATTATCGAAAAATTTGGATT
Organism: Tigriopus japonicus; assembly: GCA_010645155.1. Lineage (NCBI taxonomy): Eukaryota > Metazoa > Arthropoda > Copepoda > Harpacticoida > Harpacticidae > Tigriopus > Tigriopus japonicus. Next base: position 542,951 of record JAAGOF010000185.1, on the reverse strand, counting down.
ATGTGATGGCGGGCTTCGGTGGTTGGGCGAGGCTGAACCCTCCAACCCTAGCACCCACCATCCAAAAACGAAAAAAATCGACTGCAAAATGTATACACTTGTAATTGGTACTACTGTTCTTTTGAACAGGATGCGACAATTAGGCTGGGCCCTAGGGTGGGTAAGGGTCACTAAAGCTTTGTAACTCTAATATATCTTGGTGTGGACCAACTTTTGGTAGGGTTTCTATGACAACCCAATAACTATCCACAGTCTAGCAAATGTCGGTCTTGAACTCTGAGCGTTTCATTGCGGGTCTTAGCTGGTCTATATCTGCACCTTAACTCATTATGCTAAGGTTTAAGTTGGAGCATAGCTGAGGCTCAACCTTGATATACAAGTTCTCTGTACAAAAGGGATTGGCAACCAGTCGGCCATGGCCCACATGTGGATCTGAGGGTGATTTTTGATGGGTCCAGGAGCAAGGAGCAAGGCTCAAATTAGTGGAACCAAGTGCTGTCTACAATACTGTGTTTGTGGGTCCACTGCTCTGAGATTGTTTATTGTACCACCACCTTTTTCTTGGCGAGTCCTGATTACGCGAAAAAGTGGGGTTTCTCCCCAAACCTGTTGGAGACCCCTGTTCTACTGTCTATGAATTCGGAAGTTGTCAACGAAACAAGAAATGTCAAATGTTAAATCCGTGATCTGAAACATATTTAGGTTGAGTTGATGTCCCCCGGATACAAGAAACGTTAAAAGGGACAAGGTAGAACATTTCGTTCATGTCTCAGTACGTCTGTGAAACCAAAGTCAAATTTCAATCAAAATGTTTGAATATATGGCTTTGGCATTTAAGTGCATTGTGTACTCGAGGTTGTTCTGTAAACGTTTTAACATCATTCCATGTGTGAAAAAATTAAGTTACGAAATTTGTTTGAAATTTGGTTGACATTTCAATATCGTCTCAAGCTAGTATTAACATCATGCATGGATATGCGTCAAATGACCAAACGACTGACCAAAACTTTGAGAAAGTAAGATAAATTTGAAGTTTCTCGTACAAGAGATAAAAGGTAAATGCAAAGGAAGACATTCACAATTATTGCGATGAAATGTGACAAATATTTTTGACAAGCCGTAAGCTGTAGCAGATATGTCCAATATTGAAAAAATAGTAGTGAGAAAGAAGCAAGAACTTGCCCATTGAAATCATACAGCCGCAACTACAAGGAGATATTCGACTTGTTGATATTCGACACATATTCGAGAAATAAACAAGACGCCGTCTGATCGGCTTGATAAACTTTATTCGACTTTTCCACAACCTTTATACTTTTCAACGAGTCCCGATTCTCGAAGGTTCTGGGAAAACAAACAAGTTCCCGCGCAAACCACGGAACGTTTCAGTTCCAGTTCAAAACCTTACATTTATACCGATATCAGAAAAGCATTGACCTAAAGTTTTTCCAACAAAGCTGTCCTCAAGCAATCTTAAAAAGCTATGCTGAAGCTCTAATCTTCACAAAAATACCAAGAATAGTCAAACTTTTGTTGCTACATACCTCAACTTGGGATTCCTTCACGATAGTTCGCTTCTGATCCGCTAAAATATCGTAGTAGCTTTTCTTATATTCGTACGGTGGTTGCCACTCCCTTTCATTGTATGGAATCCAATCATTAGCGGGTCTCACTATTTTTTCTCTGATCCCAGAAAAATGAAATTAATTAGTAGCACAAATTACTGAATTTCAGCACTTTTGTAAGCACTCACACGAAGCTTGAGCTATCCAATGTATTATTGGCTTTAATTATCATGGGTTTGAGACAAACTAGTGCGATCCATAGTTTCAGACACATTTTAATCAATTTTAAAGAAAGACAAACGTTGAAATAAAGCCACATGCGGTCGATAAAGCACAACATCTAAAATCACACGCGAAACCTGTTTTCCAATCGGGTCTTTGCTGTTGTTCTGTATTTCTTCGAAAATCGGAAGCATGAAACTGGGCGATACGATTGAAGGACAAAACTTCTTTAATTTGCTCTTCAACTTTGCGCTCTTACTATCAACATCTCTACTAAGAATATCAACAAAGCAATGACAATGCCGCTAAATAAAATGAAAAAGAAAGTGGCCACATGTTTCAAAGCCATTTCTTGGAATTCCATTTCCAAAGTAGGACACACCAAGTCCATGTCTGTATTCTCCTTTTCTCTCCAATGCCTGGATATCTTATCAGTAATGCCAGATTCTTTCATCTTAGCTAAATGATATTCAAAGAGCTCTTTAAACTCAAAATTAAGTCTAACTGGGAGGTAGCCCATTTCCGAATCTCGAATACTGGTCATTTCAAGTTGACATCCCAAGGTTGCGTGCTGAGCAATCCATTGTTGCACAGCTAATTGATTGTAGAAAAGGGCTGAATTTTGTCCACCCAAGGTTGTGAAAATGTCGAGAAGATCGGAATCTACTGGATAAAATTGGCGAGATGTGCTGATTTGAGTGTCCCACAACTTTCGTTTGATTGAGCCTAGAGGTGCTTTGGAGAACTTGGTCAGATCCGTCCCATCACCAGAAATGAACAACTTCAAGTCCAAGTCTTTCAAATCCTTCAAAGACTGGATGTTTGCTTCTGGAAATTTTGTCCTGAAACAAACCAGTGATCCGAAATTTAGGTAATGAATCCTCGCTTTACTCATGGCCAATTTGAGTCTTAATGTCCAGAAGTTGACAAACTGTTATAAAACTGTGGCCATTCATTACTTTTTTATGCTCGAGATCAGTGAGAAAAATTATAAGGGCTGATTAATACATTGATGCTCAAAAATCAGACCATGTTTTGCGTAGAAACGTAAAACCAACCGAATCGCTTGATAAATGTTCATTTTTAAACGGGGTTTTCCTCAATTTTTGTTTTTTAAGTTGATTCTCTTAACATATTTTTTTGAATTGAATTTTTTTTTTGAAGAGGATCTTTTGCCCAACAATTTGATTATGAATTGCTATGACTTAAAGGTTCGGGTCATGGTGCTACGTAGAGACTGGATTTTTACGTAGGTGGCGAAAACGGCAGAAAGATAACTTTTTAAGGATTTTTCGAAAAGGAATAAATTTGTTTCAATACAGTACTTGTATAATCCCACAACACAGACAATTATAATATAAAAAATAAAAAAATGGCAAGACTTCAATTAAAAACTCAGAGAAGTTCAAAGTCCTACCAGTTAAGGAAATGTTCCATCTTAACCTGAAATCCATAAAATTTTAGAAAAAAGTTGAAAAAGTCATAAAAACGGAAAAGAGCAAAATATCCACGAAAAAAAATGCGAATTTCCGGAAAAATTGTTCAAAATAGTTGAATAAATCGCTCAAAATCATAAGATAGTTAAAAATGCCAAAAATGCATTCCAATAAGGAAAGTAGATAGGAATTGAATTTATTTGTTGAAATTTGTTTTGCCGCTCCTTAATACTAAGGATATAAATAAAACTAAAGCTTCTTTAACTTAAACCAATAGCTTTTGAGATTGCTAGGGTATTTCAGTTGTAGTTGTTTCTATGCCAGTTGTGCAGTAGTGCAGTTGTGCATAGAATGTTATATACTTTTAATGAGCCCCACAAAATGTCAGCGTAAATCCTCCGCCGCCACCACTTCCAGTGGTCTTATTTTGGCAGTGTTGCCATATCGGAAATTTTTAACCAATATTTTGGCGGAATAGCACATTTTTCCACAATGACACTATCCAACCAAAGCTTGTTACATTTTAGTGAAACGACTCCAGTAACAAAATATTATCATCCAGTAAAAAAGTGCCAAAAAGTGGCAATAAAAATGCCCATTTGGCAATCACAGAAGATTCTGACAACAAGATGCGTTGGCGGCGGATGTTTGACGCTGACATTCTGTGAGGTCCATTGATGCTTATGACGCATCAATTATTTGCTTCCTTTCCATTTGAGTAATGCAAAAAAAGTGGATCAAAACATAGATTTTTTAAGTGCAGCAAATTGATGGCAATAAAAATTTTGTTGCGCAACTCTTAAACAAATATTTATTGTCTGTTGCAAGCATTGACAATGTAGAAAATAATTTGCAATTGAAAATTCAACAATTTCAAGGTATAAAAATGTAATTAATTGCAAATAGAATTACTTGTCTGAAAATGTAACCAATTACCGTTACGTGAGAATAGCAATCGAAATTCGGCTATTGCCACTTCATTCACAATTACTCCCCATCTCTGCTTGGCTCTTCGACACTTAACTACAAGGTAACTATTTTTGAACTAATTACTTAGTAAATCCTTAAAAAAATTACCTCTGGAGAAACATTATTTATCAAAAAGCCTTTGTAAACAGTTTAAGGATAACGCTTACGTCAAGTGAGAGACTAATCTGGCAGACAACACAACCATGGCCAACCACCCAAAAAGGAGGCAAGTTAGCATGAGGATTCTCCTGGAAAGGCTTTGAGGAAAGAATGGGGATCCCTGATTCAGCAAGGCAGCCGGAATATGGAATAATGAATCCCATGATGCTTCTTCAACTCGTGGGTTGATCCAAAATATCAACAGACTTGCCCCAAATATAGCAAGTACTAAAACTATCAGGCTGACCCATAGACTGTTGTCAAACATACCAAAGAAAGAACTTTTTGAGATTGCAGCCCCCGTTTTCCAAACGAACAATGCATTGTCCGAAGAAATATAAAATGGTACAAAATCTATGACAGTTTGTCGTTCCTCGGTCATGGAGGCAAAACCAAGGCCAAAATCCACCTCTCCTGTGGCGATTCTTCCCATCATGCCATTGAATGAGCCATTCTCCAGCTGATTGCCATACAGATCCACTTCATTATTGATGATTTCGAAGGTGAAGTTTAGATGGAAGGCCAAATCGAGGATAATATCAACAGTCAAACCGGACATATTCTCAACTTTTCCGTTCGGAATGACTTGATAGGGGATGAACTCTGCTAGAGCAATCTTGAAATGAACCCCTCTTAAGTTTCGTCGACGTTGGAATATGGGAAGGTTTTGCCATTTTAATCCAGCCTCATCCCAAATCTCGACAATGTGGCTCTGCAAAGTTCCTTTCAAAAGGTAGAAATCTCGAATCGTTGTTTTTTTAGCCACACTGGTGTCAAGTAGGTAGACCTTGGAGTTGAACCGGTGTTGAAGGCGCCTGAGTGGAAAATTGTGATGTCCAGGCTTTTCATAGAAAACCCATGAACATTTTCCAAGCTCGATTAGACCCTTTGAAGTGTTGAAAACAATGTAATCTAATACAAGAATTAGCTCGTCGGTCTCACATTTTGGCTCCGATCTCGTTTCAACTTGGTGTGAAAAACACGTTGGATTAAAATGGATGTCTTTTAGAGTAAGAATTTTTAGGCTCGTCGATACTATATCTGATTGACTTGATTGAAGTATTTTACAAAACTGCTCCAAAATCACGGATTGACCTGATTCTACTGGACAATATGTTAGCCAAAGGATAATGCACCCAAGTAGGAATCCCATCCTTTACCGACTGGGTAGAAGTTTTCTGTACTTGTACATATCTGTTAAGACAATGACAATTTTGTCATTAGTTATAGGAAAACGTCCGATTTATTTACCCCTCAAGTAGGGCAAATGAGTTTGGGAATACCTAGTTCGTATTAAAAGTCTGATATTATCTACTTTAAGAAGTGGTCAAAGCTTTTTAAAACCTACCTGTTTTGTCAATAAGTATAGGACATGTCGCTTTTAGTTATCTATTTCTTTTCGATTTTCGCCACGGATTAGGTAAAAGACAAGGATTTGTCAACGAAACAGTCACGTAAGGGATAAACGGTCAGTTCCCGGCAACAATAAAATAAGGAGAGAGACAAACTGTTTCTGAGGGAGAGGGTTTCTCACACTTTGGAGGGACCCTTACATATTCTCAACAATTAGCACCATACTTGAAAACAATACACACAATCAGGCCAAAAGAGGAGGCAAAGGAGTGGATAGAAGGAAGTAAGAAATGGGTTCTGTATGAATCTTCATGTAAGGAGCTTGGACAGTGAGAGACGGAAATTATATTGCATGTTCCATCTGGTGGGGTAATGGGAGAGAGGGCTAGGGTGCTTTTGATTCACATGGGTGCCTCATTTTCACATTTAAGTTGAGCAAAGCCTTTTCGTTCAAGGAACGAAAGCTCTCGAGTTGGCACTTTCTACACAATGACTCCAATGTCCGGATCGATCTCGTAAGTGAAACGCTCTTGAACATTATCAACACTGCGAGAACGGGGTGGATCCTGTTCACAATTATCCACCACGCCCTCTTCCAGGCTCAGTTGATCTAGCCGAGACGTTAGGGCGTGCTTCAGAGTGGATCCACTTTCTGAGGGCGTGTCCTCGTCATCTATTTGCTCGGTATCGGAATCTATCTCGGAAGTCGTGATCACGGCTGGAACTTCATTCTTGATGGTTGTAAAAAAGGCCATCTTCTCCTTGAAAGCCAGAATATCCAATTGACCTTTCGAGGCGGTTTTCATCTTCCTCAATTTGTAGATATCACGGTCAGTTTTCCGCAGCATTTTTTCTATGCGTTTCTCCTCTTTAGAATTACTGGCAGATTGAGTGTCCGCCTGCAACTAATTTAAGTACAGAAAAATGAACAAATGTTAAGTCAAATGAGACGGAAATGCGAATCAAACACTCACCTTGGACATGATTTGTTGGAATTGCTCTTGTTCCTGGAACCACATGGGTAACTCTTTGTTCCCCTTTCCTCGTTCACTCTCTAATTTGTCCTTGATGTCCTTTAATCGATCGATTTCATCTTGAAGGAGCTTCAGCTTGGTCTGTTGGGCTGCAAGGTCAAGCTCCAAGTCCAAAGAAGTCTTGATGGACGGAATTTTGGCACTGGACGATCCAGACTTGGGCTTGGACTTGCTGGAATGACTTTTCAATGGAGAGCGGGGAGTATTGGTTGGTACTCTCAAAGATCGTCGCTCCAACATGGAACGTTGGAATGCCAACCTTTTTCGGATTGACATGGCCGAATCTGAGTCACTTCGAATAAGCTGCAAAGAAAAGGTCAAGGTTATTATGGATCAAAATGTCATCTTTTCTTCTCTTGGAACTTACTCTGCAATTGTAATCGCTTTTATTAATCGGAGCACTGGGTGAAAACGTTTGCGACCTTTTTACCAAAGCAGACACAGAATCAGTCAAAGGTCCACTTTTTCTCGGAGAAGCACTTGGTTGCAGGAAAACGCATTCCGTGTTGGTTTCTTTATCTGCCATATCTTGATTGTCGATGTGGTCCTGATCCAAGGCGTTCAAGGTGAACATGATCTCTTTTTCAGTTGGAAGTAATCCTTCGTGGAGAGCACTTTCATCATTTTCGTCGTCCGAAGGCTGAAATGAAAAGAGAGGTTTGTTGAATGATCTGTCATTAGTCCGAGAAATTATAATTTCGTCAATCGTACCTCGAATTCCCCATTGACGACGCTCAGATCACCAGCTGCAATTCCAAATTGGGCCATTAGGGCTTCCGGGCCAATGTTCCGGGTCAGTGTGGAGGTTTGTGAGGATATAATGGTGGATTCATCGCTACTTTCCTCCTTCAAAGTGCCTTGTTTACTTGACACGGCACTACTAAGAGCACTTTCATGGTGATTTTGTGGTCTAGTTTCATTTGGTTGACGCATAAAGTGGTAGCTCAAAATGTTGTACCACTGAACCCGAACAGTTTTGATGTCAAAATCGGCCAAGCTAACTTGAGCCGCTCCAAGACATTCTTCACGACCATCAGGAGCTGTTGACCAGACATTCACTTGAAGAGTCTTGGAGCCTAACTTGTTCCTTGAAACGGACACTGGGAAGGTCTCTCCAAAGGTAGGTTTGTGAATGTTCGTCACAGATTGAGAGCAGAAGGTCCAATTTGTAGACACTGGTGAAGGTAGTAACGAAGCCTTCATGCATCTAGAAATAAGGCAGAGTTCAATGAATATTTCATCCCTGTCCGCCACGGCATGATACTTGGGACTTGGGGGTGGGATAAAGTTGCTATTATTTTGGTCAAAAGTTGCAGTTTTTAAAACCAAATTTGCAATTACTTTGGCCAAAAGTTGGAGTCAATCTGACGACAATTGCTAAAAAACTGCCATCGAATTTGCAATACAATTTTGCTTTTTTAACATCTAATGCGAGAAGTGGCCTAGAATGCGTCAAATGTGGCCGAGAAATATGACATGAAATTCAAAGCGTTAAATTTAATTTTCGTGTACTTAAAAACTTAGTTTTGCTCTGCAGAGAATACCATAAAATAGCAAAAAAGTGTTTGGAAAGTGGATGAGAAACATTAGATTCAAACAGTTTTTCACTCAATGTAATGATGAAGGCAGAATATGATTTTTATCCTAGCCCTTCATGTCAATTTTTTAATTGTTCTTGTAAAATCTAAACGATAATGTGTTTTAAAGAACTCTTACATCTTTCGATTTTCCGGTATGAAGAGGGCAGCCAAGTTGCGTGCTCGTTCGAGGCCAATATGTAATAGCGAGTCACTCAAAGAGTATCTTAAGCTGATTTGAACTTGAGCAGTTTCCAAAGAGGATGAGAGGCCTCCAATACCGCTTTGTTTTCTCGTGGAGGCCTCGAACACCCCCGAGTCTCCGGCGACGGATTCATCACTTATGCCTGCTGATGCCACCACTGAAGCACTTGAAGATAAAACAGCCGACGAGGCCTTGCTGTGGATGCCACTAGTAAAGGATAAAGGCTCGTTGACTGACTCGGATATGGGCGAAAGAGGCTCGGAGGCGTTGTTAAAGTCGTCATTGGATTGCATTAAGGCACTGTAGTTTTCGCGGCCAAGGTTTTCGGATATGGTGGACAATTTGGGTGGCATGGCTCGGTTGCCAAGTTTGAAATCTGTCAATTCGGGCAGGGACACTTTGCTGACCTCTAAATGCATGTGTTGTTGGTGTTGAAGTCTCCGTTGTCGTTCGTTGGAACCCAGAAATGCTTGTTCATACGAAGGTGGTTGGAGTTGAGCATCTTGAGGGCTCACGGGAGGTGAGACCGAATTCAGAGAGCTTCGGGAGGAGAAATTGCTGATTTGATTCATTTGAGACTGACTTAGGGGCGAGGTTTCGCTTTCCGGCGTCAGAAGGGAGGATTCATCATTGGAGGACGAGGATTCGGATTGCTGCTTTTCGGTGGCATTGTTGTTCAAGATCTTGTCGACACGGCGATGAAGGTCGAGCATTGAAGGATCGGATGGAGTGGTGGTCGATAAGCCGTAGATATCGGTAAACGAGAGGGAAGACAGAGAGCCTTTGGAGGAGGCGTGGGATGAGGATAGGGACCCGAGTGAGGAGGAGGAACTCATGGACATGGTTGATGCCGACAGAAGCTTCAACTGAGATTCTAGGCGAGACACGGCTCGAAGACCATCGCGGAGTTGTTGCAAGAGAATTTGTTTATCCTCGTGTATTTTGAGCCTGGAAAGTGGAAAAGAGTTCGAATTAGGCCAAGCACAACATCCATAATTGATTGCAAGTGCCATTTTCGCAAGTTTACTGCCCTGTCACGTTCATGATGTCGAGCAGAACTTGCCTGCACTTTGGTCTTGCCTGACAACATGTTTCAAATTTATGATCTGGATTATTTTATGAGACCTTCACACTGGAACAAGATATGAGGAATGCCTGATTGATAATATCCTTGTGCGCCAAATTCACTTGACGAGATTCAAAATCTGCATGCGTTCTAAAGCACGCACCATCATGGTCGTCGACGCATTCCGATCTATCTCGAATGAGGCCGAGAATCTGTGATGCACAAACTATTTCAAGTGGAAAGCGCTTCTTCTTCTTCTTTTTCCTTCCCGTAATATTGCGCCCCGACAGAGGATGATGTGTCCTCAATGTTTCTCGGTGAAGCCAACGATGATAACGAAGGAGACCCACGCGATTATTGTACTATGCTATAAATTTCAGCGCCTTCAAAGCGAGCATTTCTTTGGACCGAGATCATTCCCATCTTGATAGGGGGTTCATCAGAAAAGATAGGAATGAAATCATTGACCGGTTTCTCCTTCACTTTCTGGCTTCTTCCATCTCGAACATGTTCAAGATTGTACTGCGAAGATGAAGTCACTTGGGTGGAACATTTGTTTACATGAAGTCTGGTTCCTGTGTTCAATCCAACGATCTGCCTTAATCCTATATCTTTTTGACTCTTTTTATGAGATTCAAGCAATCCTTGAACTATGCTCCCCATGCCTGAATTCCATGAATACTCGAGAGTCCGAGGTCTGTGTGTGTGTATACATACGTTAAGATTATTAGTAAGCAAGTCACCTTTCCGCAATCCGACGATTGCTGATTTCCATAGCGTTGTTGAGGTCTTGCTCAAGGCGGCGGATCTTTTCTCGGATCTCTGTCATCTCGTGATTGGATCGCGATCGAGGTGTGATTGATCGCAATTCTCGGAGGAGTTGCTCTTTGTCCTGGATCAGGAGTAGACGATCCTTATCAGATTCCAGTTGGCCAGGAAGCATGCGCTCCTCAAGCGATGCCAAACTCTGCAAGCACGAGAGAAAAGAACATGAAACATGTAAACTAACCCTGGGATATGATTTCCCCATTGTCAGTTTGCCAAATCTTGTTTTGTTCTCCCTTTCTCTCTCTCTCTCATGAATCTTCAGCAATGTACAGCAAGAACGAGATTTATACGAGTTCTTCCTTGTTCTCGTTCCACATGCCCTGTCATTGATTCAAGCTCAATGTCTTGAGGAAACATCAAGGAGGTTAGGGACACACATTCCATGTCACTGAAGCCGAGAGAAAGAGAGAGAAAAAAGTGACACATTACTTCACAACAACAACGGCACAAGCAAGTGCAGTTGGAAGTAATGGTCATTGGTCATTTCAGGGTTAGCCTCATCACGGGAATGTGCTTCGCCACATTCTTGTGAGAAAAGATGTTTTCCCCCGTTGCTTCTGGCCCACTTCCAACCTTGTCTAAGAAGATCATGACTGCAGTTCATGCAAATTCAGTTCTGTCTGTGGTACTCTCTCATCCACCAAAGGTGGAAAATTTGAATTTCTCAGAACTGATCATTATTAATACGTTGCTGAGGTTTTTTTTCGTCTCACCTCAAAGTGAGGCTTCGTAAGAAAGACAGAAAAAACGTTTTTCTGGATCATTAACCCTACTGAGTTGGACCGTTCTGATGGACAGAAATCCGGTCGCTGACTCCTAACATGAAGTGACGTAGTGAACCAACAACATACCTGCTGAATATCTTGGACATATCGCCTGGCTTCGTCGTATTGGAGCCGAAGTTTGGCCATTTCCGCCAGTCTGGTACCCACAGGAATCATCTGAAATGGACATTGTGCATCGATCATTGACTACCAACCACTCTCACGGTTCAGCCTGTTCCAATAATAGCCCTGCATTCCATGGAAACCCATCAGCCCAGTGGTAAATATCTGAGGTCGAGCCAGGATTTGTCATCATGGAAAAGTGGCCAAGAAAAGTACATCCGCGAACAAATGAGTAATGAGCCCATTAATCCTGGAATTGGGCCGAGAATTCGTTTTGCCTTCTTTTTTTGGTACGTAGTACCATCATTATTTTTCATCACAAACTTGTACTTTTGCGAGATATTGCTGGATGATTCAGCAAAACCTTGTCAAGAAATCTAGGACACCCGAAATGGACCAAACGTGCGAGAGTTTTAGAGAGAGACACACAGGGTCTCTTTGCCGATCAAGAGCGATAAAATGTCAATAGTCGGATTGCTGGCATTGTTCTGTCTTCGCCCTGCTTTACGATGTCGCTCATTAATGAATTCACTCCCAAAGACATCTACATTTAATAGATTCCTCGGAATTATCCGGGGTATCTTGTTAATCTCGGCTTAAGCAGAGGGAATTCAGCGTGTTCTTTCGCTGCCAGAAAAATCAGCACTCGCTATGCAAAGCTTGAGGTGTTCATCGCTACAGCAGGATATGATGAGGTAGGTCTTCGTTCTACTATGTAGAAGAAGTATTGGCCTCGTGGATTGTCGACATGCCTACCTCGACTGCTGCATACTTCATGCCTCGAAGCGACCGGCATATAAGGAGTCCGTCGTCGGTATATACTCGTAGGTGCTTGGAAAGAATTCTTAGCCACTGTCGTCGTATGTTGAATAGGACTCACTCACCTCCCCAGAAATATCTGTTTGAGAAGCTGTGGAGAATTTTTCCATTGGAGCCGAACATACGTCAAGCGAGCTCTCGGAATGTTGCAACCGCGTCAAATCATCTTTGAGACAAGCCAGGCTCTTCATGAGCTCAATTTTCTCTTGCTCCCCCACGGAAAGTGACTTTTGGATGTGGTACAACTCATTCTTAATCGCTTGGGCCTCTTCAAGCGTCAGGTTGTGTTGCTCATCCGAGTATTTGGCACTCACGCTAAAAGACAACAATGGGTAGACCAGTTGATTAGCATTCCTCTAATTACCGCAGTCCCAGCGACAAAAAAGGATCCACAAGATTTAGCCCATCAAAGCTAGAGAGAGAGAGATTCTTATCTCGCCCAACAATGTTGCATTGTATGGAATGTGGGGCTCTAAATGTGGTAACTGTTGGCAGAAAACTGGTTTTGGCAAACTAGGCGAGGACTGCATTCACTCTTCACCAGCAAAAAAAATGATGATGCCTCTAAACAGAGGCCATTGGTGCATAGCCAATTGCCAACTTCATTTGACCCCGTTCTCCAAACCAGAAACGGAAGGAGCCTTGAGGGCAAATTCATTCATGAAATGTGTACTCACTTGGCCAAGGTTTCGACGCCTTTCTGTTTATAGGACATCTCGGTGTCAATATTGGCCAACTCTTGCTTCAGCCTTTGCACTCGGGCCTTGGCATGTTGGACGTCAGACTTCAAAAGGTCCGGATCATACTTTGTACTCGAAACTGAACCAGTGGAGTTCACTGAAAAGAGAATGAAGGTTGGTTCTCAAGGGCATCTTTGACTTTAGTGGGATGCAGAGGAGACACTGAAGGTGTTAACACATAAAGTAAACCAACATGAAGTGATTTGTGGAAAGTGTGTTGAAGAAAAGAAGTGGCACTCACAACTCGTCTGTGAGGCATGGAAGCCTTTGCTCAAGGCCGTGTAAAGGCCGTCCTTGGCATTTAGATAAGGCGAAGTGGAGGCTGAGCCACACGCCGAAGCTGGAACCGATGCCGATTTAGCAGAACCGTACCCATAGTTAGACATGCGAGAATATGTGGAAGGTGTGGGTGAAGATAGAACAGCTAAATAAGGAAGAGACACAGAATAGATAGTTTCCAGTATTATTGTTCCCATAACCAGTGATGCATCGAGTACACAGGGGCTCAGAAGGTTAATTGACATGTGAAATGCAACAGAGATGCACCCAGTGCCCAATCCAAGGAAAGCTTACATGAGGAATTGCTAGCGGACAAAGCTGTCAGCGTGTTGTTTAGATGCCTAAATTCGTCTTGAGCAAGATGTAGCCTTTGTTGTTTGATATCCACTAGCTCTTGTTTGGCTCGAAGGTCACATTCCGCCGTGGCCAGGTATTGCCGCAGCATGTCCTCCTGAAGGCCACGCCACTCGGGGTTGGGCTCAAGGGTTCCATTTGGCAACCCTGACGAATGTAGGGGCAAGGGGGGCAAACCCGCGGGGTAGGATGGGTAATGGCCATGGGAAGAATGCTGAGGAACGGGGACATGCTGTTGACTGAGTCTGGACTGAGACACCTCATGAAGCGATGGCGCTGGTTGGAACGAGGAGGAAGAGGACGAGGCCAAGGACCCTAAACACGGGACAAAACGCAAGTCGTGATAAGAATCGGTATTGTCGGAACAAAGAGGAGAAGTCGAGACAATGCGGTTAAATGAGACGTACTATTGCTATCTGCCAATTGGCAGGATGACAAGGTTGGCAGCCTTCGATGGCCGTGGATTGCGGATTCTGGCACCATGTGCTCCCAATGATTCATGGGAACCGGCTCCGAGACATTTGAACTCGAATGATGATAGCTGTAATAGACAGAAATATTGCGGTGAACGTGCTGCAAATTAGAAATTAACACTTGCTTAAGAAGACTATGCAGCAATCCTTTGACACATATACATTCATTGTTGCATTATCTTGATGAGTTGTGTCTCAATGAATGTTATTGCATTCATCAAAGCTCAATTTAAGCATCTGCCTAGCAGAACTATCTCAATCTCGCCAACATTAAACAATCTCCATGATGTGCTTTATCATCAAAATCAGGTGTTCGACGAACAAAACTGTGTTCAATTTCTAGTAATTCCAAGAAATTTGTGTCGTTCATCGCTTTTCGCTCGCTGACGAGCTCAATGGAAAGTGTGGCTGAACTAAGTAAGCTTCGATTCACTCGACACAATGTTCAGAAAGCGCATGTTTTTCTAGATAAACAACAAAAGCTGATGGAGCAATGCTGATGAGTAATGTCACAGGAATGTTATCATCCCTAGCGCGCACTTCGTTTTCGATACTCATCATCATCATCATCATCATCATCTTCGTCATTGATGGTAAACAGAAAATGGGTTCCAGGACTCACAAGGAATGTTGGAAACGTGCACGTGATATGCAATCCGTGGAAACGCTATTTTCTGTGGGAGGACGTAATCATTTATTCGTTTCCGTGAACGAGTAAGGCACATTATTTGCCAATGGCCCTGGTTTGATTGCAATAACAGAGGAGCTTAGGCGAATTCTCCTCCAAAGAGATTAGTTTGTGGGTTTACAAGGGAAAGCGAAAGTTCCCCTCCAAACAAAATTGATCTACATCGATTAAGCTTTCCATCATCGAAGATCAAAGACAAAAGCGAAGCTTACACTGCGTGGGCTCTGGAAGTACAATCGCAAATGAAATCAGACCAGCCTCCAAAGCTGACCATTGAACCCCTTGCCATTTTTGAGTGACGTTCGTGTTGCACTTCCTCTATCCTTCAGCCTTGAGACTAAATACTTCATTGCTGAAGACAAATATTTGGTTAAAAGCTAAAAAAGCGAAATGTAGTAGTGAAAATAGTCGTGCCAACAAGATAAGAGCTTTTTTCGGTGTTTGCTTTTCTGGAGTGATACGAAACAGCCAATCTGATCCAATTTCACCTCTCAAGGTCTCGACAAACGTGTGCCTCGAGATCTGTCTGTCTCGAGTCGAAAAGGATTTCGGGACAAACGAACGAACGAACGAGCGATGGATGCATTAATCAGCCTCAAGTTCTGACCGCAACTATGAAAAGAATTCCTGATGAACAAATTTCACCAGATTCATCACTGTTGAATCCTTTGGCTGGCGAGCTCGTTCGCCAACCCTGGAGGATTTGAGATTCGACAGAAGCTTTGAGGGCATTTCTTGTGGAATTTGCAAACTAAGCGACCCGAGAGATGCAATCCGTTTCCAAATTCTTCCTTCTTTTCTCGGTTGGCCTCGAGCTTGGCCTAATGTTTACGGGGTTGCACATTCTTTCCTCCTTTGCCCCACTCACTCAATCGCCCATCTCTCTCGTTCTCTCGTGCGTATTTAGCATTCCCTTTATAATAGAATCTTGGAACCCGACTGAAAGGAACCAATCACCTCGCCAGTTACTGGTCCACGGTAATTCATCCTTCATCCTTACAACGTTACAAAACTAGAAGGAAATCTCACTCAAAAATAGGGCAGCATGCCGGCTGGTATGGCTAAAAAATCTGGTATCTGGTAGAAAAAAACGGTGATCCGTCCAAGGTGGTTGGTTGGCTCGTTAAAATGTGAATTTTCGCACGTCCATCCATTTTCATGAATCACCCAGTACCATAGTGAGTGAGTGAGTGAGTGAGTGAGTGAGTGACTACAATGTGTGTGTGTATCTCGTTGAGTGCTAGACTAAATGAACTTTGAGATGCGCTTGAACGAAATGGAGAAAGAGAAGGGAGAGGGAGAGAAGGAAGAAGGCATGACATTCCATTCACTCCAAACTGCACATCGTTGCCAGTTAAATCAACTCGAAATTGTCTTAGATCGTGTTCGTTCGTTGAGGTGCTGCCTGAATTCGGTGAAGTCAGCTCAAATCCCCTTGAATGAGACGACGTCGACGAGGTTCTACTTGGGACTCTAGTGTACAGTAGGCAGCCGAACTGAAGTAGCACTAGATGAGAGTCATTCAACAGGAAGAACTTCAAAGACTCAGGAATGCAGCCGTTAAACAGGGTTGCCACATACCGAATGTGAATGCTTCTCGAACCGACTTGAGACCTTCTATTTAACTAGGGCCCTTGAAGACGGGGAAGAAGTAGAGAAGAGCCACATTTGTCTTTGTCAGGTTCGACCCAAGGGTGGGTGCAAAGTAATCTGAAGAATATTGTTCATGATTGATAGTGTCACCCTGTGAGTGTATCCGAGATTCATTCGACCTTTTCCCATGCCCATGTAATTTGACAAGAATGTGTATAAGAACTTGCGAGTTCGAGAAAAGCTTAGGAATTCGCTCCATTTAGAATGGCCGACACAAGAGAAGGCAACCTCAAACTCCGGAGACTAGTAGACATTTAAACAAACACTCTGCCTTATGGGGATAAGTCCGAACATTGACGAGTATGTAGTAACGACTCTGTCCGCATTCCATTTTTCGCCTAATAACAGGTCAAAGTATCACAGGTGTGTTTGTAATGAATATCGATCGTTAGTTACTACGTACTAGATCAGAGGCAACCAAGGGTGAACCTCTTCAAAGAACTTGTTTCTCAAAGATTATTCGTTTCTTTCCTCGACGGACTGCCATAAAACTTTGTGGCCTTGCTTCAACACCTACTCAGAAAATGGGCCAAGCGGAATTCCTAACCACTCAAGACACACATTCGCCCGCAAAACATAGAGAGAGATGCATCATCGTTCCTTACGGCAATACCGAGGATATTATGACTTCCATTTATGGCAGATTTATTAGAGTTCAACACGTCTTTCGAACAGTTGCAATTTGCATCGAAAGCGTTGCCATTTCTATTTTGGGACGATCTGATTGTGTTTCGCACCCAATTTAGATCCAGGACTCAGAAAAAAAGAACATTCCAAAGTGTTCCAGCTCGTTCAATTGATTGCTTACAGAGCTTGAACATTGCTTAAAAGCAATCGCCCCAAGTCTTTTGAAAGCGTTTTTGTTATATCATACACTCGTTACATCAGAGGCAACAAACAATATCTCCGTTTTCAGGATGTCAGATAAATTCGTGTTTTCTTCAACTGGTCTAGCCGAGTTACTCAAAGCCAAGAACAAAACCATCCCAGGTGTTGGATAATTACCTGAATCATCCCAGTACTTGTATAAGTAAATGTTCAAATAGTTGTGGAACAAAAGGCATGCTACTACTTTTTTCTAGGTGACTTGCGAATTCGCTATTGAAACTTGAAATAGCTTTTGACTCCTGAGCAATTCAGGGTCATCTTGTTGCTGCTGCAGTGACAACGAATTCCTTGAAAGTTTGGCAATGAGAGTTCTTGCAAGGTTGATTCCATAGGGCACGGGAAATAGGTGGGTTGAAAAGGACCTAATGTCTTGAAATGGGATGGAATGAAGATTGGATTTCGAGTAATTTTCCAACCACTCTAAACCAACTCTTATCTCTAACGTCAAAAATATTCAATTGGAAACAATTGATCCTTGTGTAAAAAAGCTTGATGGCAAGTAATCCCAAGTATGCACCAGATCTTTTGGAAGTGATACCATGAGATGGTTTTGGCATGAGCAAAAACAGTCACTATTCCTGTGAACCTTTGAGACCGTTGGTATTTGCATCGTCTTGATGGTTTGGGCAGGGATTTGAATTTAATCTCCCAAAATATGAACAGATGATTTATTAGGGAGTAGGAGGCTTTTGTCTGATTGCTTCGTTACCCAGAACCCTTCTCAGATAGTTCCACACCCTTTATCGCAAATTGGAATGCTGTTGAGCAAGCTCTCAAATGGTTTTTTTTCTCCTTCTCTCAAAATTGGCATCAATAACTTGGCCAAACTCTCCTTCCATCTTCACAGACTTGATTTGTGGCCCTCTGAATACCACAAGAGTTGGCACAAGAGGCTCTCATTTGGTGTTCGCGGATCTATCTGTGACAAGACAGGAATGTTGGTGGTGCAAAAAATGGGTGGTATGCCTACATTTCAAATTAGCCGTTCATGATGTACGAGCTGAGGTATTGCGATCTCAATCTGGTGGGACAAAAAAACGCCTTGCAATATTTGATGAAAGAGCTTCGAACTATCATGGGCCCTATCTAGGTTTTGCTAATTTGGACCAAGCTTGAAGCTTCCCGTCCGTTTCTTGATGCAAGAACAAACTGATTGAGTTGCAGAATTTGAGGGATCCTCATTTTTCTCTTCCCCTCAAAACGGATATAGTAATTCCTGCCAAAGTCTGTTATTGGAGTACTTCGTCGACTCCCTCACGAAAGCTGTCCGTGCATTTGCGTAGTGCGAGACAGGAAGAGACCAGTTCACATTTTTGTCACATGAGGGCGCTTCCTGAGCCATTTGTACAGGCTGCTGGAGCAATTCGAGCATTTGTAAACTAAACTCTTTTTGTTTGGACTCCCTTGAAGAGACGAGAGGAGAGAGATCTCGTTGAAAAAGAAACGGCACAAAATCTTGCATTTTTGTCGAGGCCAAAATACCTATTTGGCAAAAGTTACAATAGGGGATCATCATCTGCAGAATGGCAGTCCACATAGGTGGCGATGAAGGTAGTGGTAGTAACAAGAGCAGCAGCACGCCAAGTGGTCGTAATGGTGGTAGCAGCAGTAGCACTGGAAGTAGTAGCAGTAGCTTTGGTGGCCTCCTTACCTGCGACTGAGCTGAATTCTTGGATCTATCCATGTTGTTTTCTTTGTGTTGTGGTCAATGTAGTACACCTTTCCATCAAAGTCTCTTCCAACGTCCCAACCCTGAGGTAGAAGAGCACTTTCCGTTGTAGGCACACTATTATTCACATCCACATAGCTCATAGTATGATTATTATTGTTAAATTCATATTCTTCACTCTGTCGTTTCTCCTTGGGCATTCTACCCTAAGAGCTAGGCTGCCGCTGACACTCTCACCGTGCACAGTCTCACTCGTTACTGACACTCTTTTCCATTACCACCACACTGCTCCTTCAACTTAAGTCGCTCCATGATCAAGAGGATCGGGAGCGAGGATGCCCGCGACGGCGATTTGCAGAGCCTCAAGCCGCCTCCAGAGCGCACCACCTATGTCCACGAATCGCCGCGGAACGAACGAACGAACGAACGAACGAGGAGCTATGAGCGAACAAACGTAAGAAAGAGGGAACGAGGAACGGGGCACAGACTACTCCACTCCAAATACTATCCAAGCACTCCCGAACTTCAACTTCGGATCAGCGGACCTGCCAAATGGTAGATGATGGAAACGGATGCTGGCAGGGAGTAAGGAGACGCAGATCAGGAGGACGAAGAGGAGGACGAGGCTACTTGGACAGTGCCTCTGAGATGAACGAACGAATTCCCCTTTCACTCCTCCACTTTGGGAGGAAGGTCTGGAAAGTTAGAATAGGGCGAGCCGATGATCTCCAGTTCCTAAACCTGTGAAGAGGGAAGAGTTGGCCCAGTGCGCCACCTAGACTAGCGAGGCTTCTGGGAGATTCCTTGCTTAGGATTGCCACATACCTTTGAAGTCGCCAGTCATGGATTTTAATCCTAACATTTATAGCATTGAATTTGCTCTTTTTCCACAGAAACTCTATAAATGCCATCATGGCATTCCCCTTGCCTACCACAACTAAGTAAGTCCAATACCTTTGGCATTTTGGCATAGCTGGCCAAAGTGTCGTAGCATCCCTTCCATTTTGGAAGCTGAACAGTATTCCTGACGGTAAACTCCTGAACTACGGGTACGAACCGAACGTACCACAGGGCCTTGCGCCTACTGGAGCCACAGATACTGGAGGAAGGTACGCCGTACGTTCATGGACTGGCCAGGCGTTACCTTGTACAGAGGAGCAAAGACTTGTGGCCAGAGGTTGTGGCCGAGAATGGAATGCAGGATTAACATAACAAAGCCCTAGGCCTATTTTAGCACACCTCAATGCCTCCTTTCCGGCGTGTGCACTTTGAGCACTCATCACTGGGCGATCCAGACCGGACTGCGACCTGATCAGGGCAAATATACTGCAGCCATTTCACTCCAAACACCTTCTTCCCAGCCTGACGGATACAATGATGCTATATGATCATTCTGATACACAGAACAGCTCCATGATGTGAAATAGTGGACATGCGTGTGCAAAAATCACTTCCCCGCCTTTTACAACAATCCCTAAGTCCCTCGTTAGTTCATGGGCCCATCTATTCTAGAGCACGACACATGGAGGATAAGCAATTATTGAATGTTCCAATATACTGCAAGTTTTATCTTCTGTCTGGGTCGCAAATGGTTCAGACATTCATTGATTTTATGGCTCCTTAAACCCTTGTAAGCTCATGTTCTGACTTGGTACACTACACCTCTACCTAGTCTGCCCAGTCTATCTCAGGTTGAGCACGATTGGAGCGTTCAAAAAGAGAGATGGACGCTGCCACACATATGGGTCGAATAGTGACAGACTTGATGGTTGGAGGATTCGAAATTCTGATCTTG
Source organism: Tigriopus japonicus (assembly GCA_010645155.1). Taxonomy (NCBI): domain Eukaryota; kingdom Metazoa; phylum Arthropoda; class Copepoda; order Harpacticoida; family Harpacticidae; genus Tigriopus; species Tigriopus japonicus. The sequence goes on along the minus strand of JAAGOF010000185.1, from coordinate 522,292 downwards.
GACATGAATGTCGAGGAGGCAATTGATGAATGAGCGAAAGACGAGGATCCAGGGATTCAACTCCGGCGATTTTCCCTCTTTCGCCCAATCCTGGAGAGAGGTACACAACTACAAGTACTGCAGTCGTAGTAGTAGTTTGAGGCATTGCCGGACCGCCATCCAAGGACCGAAAATGGCGTGAAGACGACCAGAGGGATTGGCTAGGAAATTGGAAGAGAGTGAGTGCCTGATCCTCGATGTTCTCTCGTTTGTTCCCGACATCACCTATCACGCTAATCATGTCTGTGGCAAATCAGGAAAAGTCACTATAAGCATGCACGCAAATCTCACAAGGTGTGAACATAGAATTTTCGGGATCGGACACCTCTTTTCCAGAACACGGTGTGGAATTCTGGAACGCTCCCCGGAACATCCGTGAAATGTGCGTAAAGTTAGGACCCCGCTAATGGATAAACCCAAAGAATAAATTGATTACATAATTCCAACTGCTTCAACCACTCCACAATCCCAAAAACTTTCCTGTTGGGAATTCTTCAACATGGTTGAAGATCCGCCAAACCATAGTGTGTTTCGTTGGCGGGATGACCAAAACATGTTGAGCGCGATAAGTCCTTCCAAGTAGGCCCAGGTATTCATAGAATAGCGCTGATTGCTGCGAGAGAATCCACCAAAGAAAGAGAAGCGAAGGAATGCGATCGTTCAAGAGTTGAGAGTCAACGTCGTTTGTTCAAGAATGGAATGCGAAACAAGGCATACCGGTCCATTACGCATTGAGCTCGAATAATTGGTGTCGAATCGAGATAAGAATGTGAAAAAGAGCTGAAGGAAAAAAGCATCGAACGAAGCTTGGATAAGGTTGAAAATCCCCAAGTGGGTCTTTCGAATTAATAATGAGTCAAATATTCATCAGATCACAGGCGGGTCCAAGGAAACCGGTTCATGTATCCAGTAATGATCGAGAGGCATGATACAGAAGTTCAGGGAGTAAGAGCCGATTCTCCGACTCTCGTTGGTATGTCCAAAACCTAAACAACCATTTGTGCCCCACCTTTTTTTCGAATTTAGAACTGCACAAGATCAGCTTCTTTATGGGCACTGATATTGGGTTTCTTGAAGCTAAAAATAGCAGTCTAGTGTCATTGATTTAAGCAAACCTTAGGGTCTTCGAAATGAAACACTTCATCCTTGAAATTTGATGTTCCCGATAAAAAAATGATCAAGAAGCAGCACTGTTCGTAGCTTGTGCAAATATGATGTGGTTTACAACTGAAGCAAATTACACATTTTGTGAGAAACTTACGGGTTCTCTGGCCCAGTTTCTGATTTTCTTGTCTGAATTTTGTTAGTCTCGGCAAAACAAATTTCAGATTAATATAAAACTCAAGGATCACTATTGAGTGTGGTCCTAGAGGCGTTTTTTTTCAAAGATCTAAAAAGATCTTGATAATAGGACAAGTATGAAAACTTACCTCTTGACAAAGGCCTTTCTCTCTTATATGACGATTTAAGCTATTGAGTCAAAAGGCTTAGTTGCTTACCATCAAATTTTAAACTTGACTTGAGAAATAGGTATGTTAGACCTGATACATTTTCGTAGTAATTTTGTATTGTACTATTAGAAACTAGAACAAAGTGAACTAAACATTTACAAAAAACTATTTGGATTTACGTCTTTGTCTCGTGACAAGTTGTGGGATAACAACATATTACTGTATATAAAAGCAAGGAAATTTTACCTACAATTTTGTGTTTCCTTAGCTCTGTGAAAAGACAATATTTGCATTCGAATCCTGTCACTATTCACTTCATTTACGCAAACTCTAGCGTAGATTTGAAATGAGTCATATTTCGTTGAAAATCTAACCAAGAAAGTGGTAACTATGAAGGCGTAATTGAGCCAAAAGCGTGTCAACCAAAGCAATGAATTTGGTAATTTCAGGGTGATTAACTCCGTCACATTTTGCTTCATTACAGGGGAACAAAAAGGAATTCCCGTTATTTCCCAATGTCCTACTTTAGTTATTTGAGGTTTTAAATTTGGAAAATGACCTTTGACAGTCATTTTTCTCCGGAAATTCCGCCCTCTTGTATTGTTTTGACCTCAAATAAAATATGTTGATGCAAAATTGTTTCCAAGAATATCTTTGAGCCCAGAGGTCAAATTTGTTTTTGCTCAACAAAAGCGCGAGATGAAGAATCTTCCGACCGATTCCAAGATGTCTTCCAAATTAGCCAGTAATCAATTTTGGAGGTTGTCAAAAATTTCCCAATCTCAGGCCTTGAGATCAGTCGGTCGATTATCGGTTAGTTTCGATTGGTTTGAGTGCCATGCCAATCGAGAATGCCTCTTTCCACCCAAAAAGAAGGCACCTTCTTGAGTATATCGTAATGTTGGTGTAATTGGATTCGATTCTTTCTTGAGTAGAGCTAAACCTTTGGAAGTTTGGTAGTCCAATCAGGGAAGCACAATTCCAAACCTGATATTTGAAATGGCATTTTTTAACTGGCTCAATCTCACCCCATGCCAAATTTGTGTCATTGGGCTAAAGAGGCAGTGCTTGTAATCGGATTGGTCTAATTATTGGCCTCAGAAAAGAGAACCTTGAGATGAAGTGGAAGACGAAACATAAAAATCCTGTTTGAGGTGTGAACCTGAGAACCCACTGATCTACCCTCCCCTTGGTGTGTCTTCTCATTCATTGGCGTTGGGTGTCAAAAATTTCGACTTTTCTCAGATGAGGTGTGAGGTATTCCACCAAATCATCTTGACAGCCCATCGCCAAAGATAAATATTGTACCCAAACTGGCTGAACCACGCTCCGAAAAGATAGAAAAAATCTTCGAGTGGACATCCCAACTATTGGAGTGCTCTTTCTTAGTAAATCAACCAAACTTGAAGCACAAATATTTTTGGGTAGGCTTTATGAAAAATAGTCGAGGAACACTTTGTCAAATGTGGCCAAAAATAATTCTCATATTTTTTGAGATGTAAAGGGTATATTGAGCTTCAAGACAAAAGAAATGGTTCGACCAAAGCAACCGGAATGGTTCGTGGTTTGAATTGTCAAGAGTTGTCGCCCATAGCACCTTATCACCTTAGCGAATTGGTGATTCCGTCTATCCTAAATTTGAGCACTCCAAGTAGAAATATCCTACAAGATGGAAAGGTTTTCCGGACACACCTATGGAACATTAGTGGTCTTTCGGATATGAGATATGTATGCAGTATGAAACCCTGAAGAAAGTGAAAAATTGCTCGTTTAGTCACGGTTACTTATCGCGGGAACCAAACCCATGGTAAACGAACTGTAATATGAGCTTTTTGAACATCATATGAATCACAGTCGGTGAGCAATGCAATCGAACGAAACCCTTCCAATGCCTTAAATTAAGCTTGAGCAATGGTGACTCAACTGAAACCTAGAATGGGCCCTTTTTGTATTTTGTACTGGTAGAAAAAGTATATACAAAAATATACTCTGTATGCATTTATCCAATGAGAGTGGATTCCCGCAATAAATAAAAAATACTGAAAATATCTCAACATCTTGCTGACAAATGATACATGTAAACTATTCTTGGATTGAACCAAGGAAAATTTATCTCTATGGATCGAACGCCACACAGGCAAAAAGAATGAACTTGGAGAAAGATAGGTTTAGTGATTAAATTGTGACTGGTTTCGTGGAGATTTCCAGAATTCCATTGAAGTCGGACATCTTAAAAGCAATCTACATCCGATTAGATTTACGATTGGTGTCCTTACCTTCCTCCTAAGTTTTAAAATGATGGCAAATGCTTGATATGAATGGAGCAAAGCAGCATTGTTGTCAAGGACACCAACTCCATTTTGACTTCAGAATCTCTTTGTGAATCATCTTTTCCGAAAATGTGTTAGTAGGGCAAATTAGCGGGAGAAGTTTTCGTTTCTGCCATTTACTTTCTTCATGATAGATTTGGGCCAGGAAATAAATAAACAAATCAAGGTAAGCAAAAATGATTGCTCTAAAGAGGACACGCCATGAACTACTTCTCCAGAAACAAAACTAGTCAGTTCAGTCAGTTTATGCTTCACCTTAAAAGTAGCACTGACAAATATCTAATGCCTCTCAGAAAGGGTTGGACCTGCAAGCTGTTTGTTTTTTCATTACAGGGGGTTATTGTTACGCGGGATTTTTCCGTTGAGGATAATTAGGAACATCATATTTTTGAAGCTTCTAGTCCTCGAGGCAATGTTTTTAATGGCCAGACCAACTTGGCAAGAGTGAGAGCGAGCAAGAAGTCCAAATTAACTCAAGTGCTGAAATTTCTTTAGTTACCAAAATTGATACACCAACCTCAATTACTCGCCAAACGCGCTGTATTATTTTGAGATTGGAGAACCTGTTGATCATCGACCCTATCGTTGCTTGTGGTGGTCTGGTTGAGCACCTCGCCTTGTGGGGCTTCCAATGATTGTGCGGAAGATGAGGAGGAAGACGAAGATGATGATGATGTGACCAGAAATATGTTCAACTTTCCATTTTCTTCATCACATTCCATTAAGGGACGAAATTCTTGCCCACTGCCCAACCAACCAACAAGCAACCTAAATGACCAAGGGTCTTTCCGAACAAAGCGCTTAATGGAGAAGAGTATAATCAGAAGAAGCAATGGAACAGGAACTTTCCCAGCTCTTCCTTGCATCCGAAGGGATGAACCGAAAGAGCTTTAGACCGAAACCAAAAGTAACCGACTACAAAATCAGGCCCAAACAACATGTGAATGTTGAAGGCAAATAGCCTAGTTTAACCTAAGAATTAATGTTGTAAAAGAGATTTTGGTGCTAAAAGGCTATGAGTTAGTCTTGCACTGACTATCGTTAAAAAAGCAAGTGTGCTTTTAATTTTACATATTTGCAACAAACCTAATGAAGTAGTAAATTGATGAAGGACATTTTAGAAAAAAAACATTTGCCTTGATCAACTTGAACTTGAAAGTTTTAAACATTGTGTATTTTAATGCTTTTATTTTATCAATTTTGAGAAGGTGGCTCTGAGATATGTATTTTATTTGAATTTTTAACCTTTTTTTACATATTATAATTTTTTAAAGCATTTTTCGAAAATTGGAGATGACGAATCACTTTAAAACGACGTTGGAGCAATATAATAATATCAATTGAACCATTTGTCATTAACCAAACGACAGAGTGTATTTTACTGTTTGCTACCTCTAAAGTAGTTCACTGTTTCCGTCGTCCATTGTAGAATTAATTATATTGCCTTGTTGAATAATATCAAATAATTATTTTTTTCTCTGTTTTTTTACTGAAACCGGTCGTTATGTTCGAATATTCAGCGCTCTATCTTCTGTAAGAACGTCATTTTGGTCGCTTCGCTATTGCTGTTGTTGTTGTGGTTATTGTTGTGGCAGGATTGGAGGAGGGGAAATTCTTATGATTTGTGCTTAGGAGAGTGCTCGAATGTGTGGGGTGCTCCTCTACATCTTGGAAAGATACGTTTAGTCGAATGGATAGATGGATGGTCTATCAACCTAGTAGTTGTGGCTGCTTTTTTGCGTACATTTCCTTCGTCTTTCGGCCGGTTTAATGCCATGTCGTTTGGTTTTGTCCTGTGGTTCTCTTCTGGGTCACTAACTTTCAGCATTAGTTTTTTGTGGTCTGAATGGTTTTGATTTCTAAAGACTCAAAAGCCGTATTTCATTGTCATGGATGAGTCCCCTAGTTGCAACATTTAGTGTAACTCAAAGAAGTAGTTAGAGGAATATCAAACGCTATTTAGTAGTGGTTAAAAATTGTTAAGCAATGTTTCTGGACATTCGAAAAGTCCAAGTTCAAACATGCAATCACCAAAGTTTGTCCAAGTTTTGTGTGTGACAATGGTTGTCTACCTTTTGTATCATTCTTGAAAGGCAATGCCAAATCGAGTTATATAAGTCGTCTTTTACTAAATAGCATGTGAATAACTCATTCTTTGTTCTAACAAATCATCTCAAGTGTCCGAGTCTCCAATATCCTTTACACCTGGGTAAGCCTGCACTTGTTCCAAACGAATGGCAAAATGTCAATCTGGCCCCACCTTGAACAAAGCTCCATCCCTCAAACGGTTTTAAACCCATTTTCCCTTGTAGGCCATGCTGCTAAGATGAATTACCTATGCTCCCCTGTGTACCTCACCAATCTACTTGCATGATGAGATCTGTTGATCAGATCTATGGTACTGGTTCGCCCATCTGCCCTGGCTGGCCGCTCCCGCCTTCCTTTGTACAAAGCGCGCGCTCTCCTCCACCCAAATCTGGTCTGAGTGAGGTAAGCTTGTGAGCAAGTGAGGTCTGGGCGTGAGCAGAAAAAGTTCTTTTTGAAGGGCTCAAAGCAGAGTTGCGTGAAAAAGGAGCCGAAATCCGGTCATGGACGGCGGGCTGAAGAACGAGGGAGAATCGCTGACTAGCCCAAGGAGAAGGCGCAGGAGTTAGAATAGTTATTCAACTAGAGAGTGTGCGACAAGGCGATGCCAAAGTAGTTACTGGAGTAGTCAGTAGAGGAAAACAACGACTCCAGACGGGGCCAAAATGCACCACTGAAGAGGATTTGTTTGGAAGTTGATTTGAATCAGTAGTGGAAGGCTTCTGAATGATCTTATGAGCGTTGTATTGGTCCGGAAGTGTTGGTTATTGTGTGAGATATCAGAATGGGTTTCCCAATGAAGTGATTGTGCCTTATTGCTTTGTCTCTTGGCTGGCGCGTTTGGTGGTCTCTTGTTTATCTTGGCTTGATTTACCTTATCTGGCCCTATTTCGTCGAAAGTGCTAAAGCAGCGCACATTTCCAAGAGTCCAGTGTTACTTGTCAAAATTCGAATGTGAGCCGAGTGAAAAGGGCTAGAAAACGGCTGCTTCCTCAGGTAAGACCCCCGAAAGTATTGGTGCTATGAGATTGGAGGACCCATCTGGCCTTGATTCGGTCCAATCTGACGAAGTATGGGCCAGGCAAGCAGTGATGCAAGTCATATTTCTTGGCAGGCTGACCTCCTGCTGGAGTTGAGCATGTGTCTTTTTAGGTTTCTTTTTGGGACGTCTTGAATTCGTTTCTAATGACAGACAAGCAGGGTCCTATTTTAACGCTAAGATCCCAGGGTATCTCTCAAAAGACATCATATGGTGGGTATCCTGGATGAGTCCACTTTCGCTTAATCTTCTTTGAATCACATACATGGAAATCAGAAAATCATGACAAAGTAGAGTCCCCCTTCAATTGTACCATTGTCTAGATCTTAACAGAGGTAATACAGGAAGAGAGGAAGGTTCCATTGAATGATGTCCGATTAGAACGGAAATAAGAATACATTTATTATCTTGGCTGAAAAGTTCTCGGGTGTTTTTGTGAAAGTGAATGTTCGCTATCTGTCAGAAAAGATCAGGAAGTGGTGGCTTTTGCCTTGAAAATATTTCAATTTGGCGATGATTGTCATTCTTGGTAATTCAAAATGCAGTGGATAAAGTTGCCGAAAATCGCCAACCAAAGATCTCAATTGACTCCATCAAACGATTTTTGGAAACGCAAGCAACGCCTAAATGAATACACATTTGTGGTTTTGGCTACATGCAGCCATAAAAACGCCGTAATTTTCCAGTGAAATGGCTTGCTGCCTTTCCTCATTTACTACAGGGACCTTTCTTTCATTGCTTGCTTTTGGATTTGAGTAGAACGTCCGAGCTTGTCAACAACTCAGCCCGTGGACAATAAAATATGTTATATTTACCGCTAATTCTACCAATGAAACGATATTGGCCAATCCTTGTCAAAGTCATTCAATGAAATTCAGAGCAGCCCTTTATGCCAACGACCTTGTCCGATTAGTTTCGTAAATCTCCTTCTTTGTTATTTTATGATCAATCTGCCAAACAATGAATTCGATGTCGTCACCCAAAAAGTCATTCTGTGCCGGTCTGATAGCAAGCTCCCGGCACATTTAATCTCCCGCAATTTCCTCGCGATAGCCTTTGCACGTGACTAAGAGAGTCAAAGTTATCAACCTCGTTGTCTGTGGAATTATTCTTCCACCAAACAGATGTTTAAATATTGAATCACTCTGCTAAAACTGAGCGGAAATAACATTCAGTCATTCGAACTATCATTGAAGTGTGAAAATTATCCTTACTCTGAGGAGTAACCGAGGTAGAGGCGAATATTTTGGCCCTTTCCCGATTCGTGACCTCCCCGTCTACGGGACAGTATTTGGAACACAATGTGAATCGCCCATAGCTTTTGGGATAGTCTCTGCACCCCCAATTCGAGTTTGGATATCAATGGGAACTACCTTGGCCCAACCCGACCACTGTAAGTGCACGTGTCTTTGGAGAGCTTTCCGCTCGTTATATCCTTGCCAAAAGTGGAGACGATGACGATGAAGCGAGGGATGAGGGGAAATCCCCCTTACATCCCTGTCCCACTTATTCTCAGTATTCGGCACTCTTGTTGTTCATCTTGAATGTACAAGTTAGACCTCAATAATGTCGGACAGTCTCAAAGTACTGTACAATACGTCATAGACTGAGAGTTTGAAATATGACATTAAAATGTTAGCTCCAAAGCATTTGTTTTTTTGTGCTCAGAGGCTTGAAACATCAGGTTTTTACCCACCCAGTAAGCTTCTTATCACATCGTAGGCTTCAAAAAACGCAAAGCTCTCGTTGATTAGTTTCAAACAATTCTTGGCCAATTGGCATGTCTCTGGAGACGAGACTTTCTGAAATGCTCGGTGAAGGAGCAGGTGCATTTCTCGGAACTGTGGTTGAAAAAAGAGCAAAAACATGTTGAGGGAGTGTGACAGTGAGACCTAATTTTGTGCTCTTGGCAAATTTCACTCGATGCTCTCTGATCTCTCTCGGTCATGCTTGACAGCATCTCTTTGAGGTGGCTTCGTCTCGTGTCAATAATGAGAGCATGATTTATAGTATCTCCTCTTGCCAACTGACCCTGTTTCTTTAAATGGCCTCTGGCAGTAGGCGATGTGTATAGAACCTCAAAGGTTTTTCAGGCCTTCATATGCGAACTAGGCGTTTCTCCTGCCATACGCGACCACAGTCGTTATTGGGAAAATGCTCATTTCGTGCTTCGGTCTCTTACTGACACAAAATAAGATTTATGGGCCAAGGTACTGGAAACGGATATCTCCCATCCATTTTTGGTCACATGAAAAATTTGAAAGACTTCCAGTTTGGACATCGCTTCGTCCTTTGCTCCAAAGATATTGTGTACATATGTTCAGAACTTTCAAGGTCAGTTGTAAAGTAAGATTAGATTTCCAGGGTATTCTAGCATTCTTTTCTACGTTTGCAATCTGAGGAGAAACTTAGTGTGCAGTGCCGTTTTACAGTTGGTTTTTTGAGAATCAGTGATCAACGGTATTGGACGACAACTTTTAAAGGTGACGATGAATCATTGTGTTTGGTCGCTTTGTGTGGAGAAACTTCCCTAGAAATTGATTCCGTGCTCTCCTGTTCATTTCGCCTTCAAAGTCTTTGTTTCAAGAATTCCAGGTCTTCTTTCAATGGATTTGTAGATCGCAAGCACGTCTCTTGGTATTTGACTTTCCACGTCAACTTTGTGAAGCCTTCCAAATCCAACCAATTTCACGACAATTTACTCTTATCTTGTAGTTCAGCCATGCCCGAACCACCAAGCACTGAATAACTATTTCTCAAGTGTTTTCCTATCTGGGCAAGGAATCTTGAAGAGTTGTTCTTAAAACTGCTTTAAATCTTCTTGGGATTGGCATCCAATTCAAGATGAATGTGTGTCACCGAAGCTGTCGTTCCTCTGTCATCACAAGAAATCCGGATTATGGACGAACGGAAAACTTTCACTCAGAGGCTCTTAAGTCGAGAATTTATGCCTGGTTTGAACACGCCAACTCACCCATAAATGAGCCCTGACTTGTGGGATAGTATTAGACAGACGATTAACACCTAGTAATGTCAGCTTAAGGCAGTACACTTTTCCACTTATCCAACCCATACGTACATGTACCAGAGGATGATTTTTGAAGGAATCACACACCTCTCTAACCACAATAGATTTGATGACTAACAGATCAAACAAAGGAAATTAAGACAATTGAGCCTGACAATCGTTGATGAAATGCCTTCATCAACCTTGGCCTTCTCGTCAAAAGCCAACATACCTTATCAAACTCCTCTGAGAATTTGACGCGAGTCACCTGTCATTCGAACAACAATTTCCATTCGAAATCGAAGAATAATTGGCACTTTACATTGTCTGGATTCGTCCTTTGAATGCTAAGACCCAAATTGAAGTTTCATTTCAAGACAATGGAAGACACAAGTTTTTGCTCGGAATTCATTGATGATGCATTGGAAAGCGAAGGGGACTAAAAATTTTCCGAGTGGCCCAAAGCAACAACAACAGGTGACTCACTAAGATTTCGCTTGGCGGGGCCCCTCATCTTTCATGAAATTCAATTTCGTCATGCCATGCACGAGGAAATATATATTTATGAATATTGGACAACATCGGGTTGAGAAACGGAAGAAGGTTTCAAAGCAAGGCGAAATGCATGATACACCGTGTGTAATGTGTTATGAACCCATCCGAGCTCTCCATTTTGGGTCGAATGTCTGCGAGCCACTAGAACGTATGCACGGACGGCATCATAACAAATTTGTATTCCATGGGAAATTGTTTGATCGGCGTATCCGAAGAAATTTAAGTTCGGTTATTAAATCTCTTTCAAAAGCCAATTCTAGGCACCGTTTTGGAAATCCAATGAAGATTTTTCCATTCAGTTTCAAATTGTTCATCAATCATTAGCCCTACCCGACACTGTTACATAAGAACCAATCGATGATTTTGGCAAATAGTTCCACGCGTACATTCCATTTCACGCCTACGCCATTACTAGAAATCTATTGGCCAAGATCAACAACTATCAGCCCACCTCCTTGAGGAGGATGACAAAGATGGCAACGATAATTGTGAGTGACTCTCAAAGAGCACATTTGAGACTAAATTGACGTCGCAGTTGGCGGTGGGAAGATCTAGTAGCCTACAAGGGACAAGCTTCACAAACTCGAGAACCAGAAGAAAGAACAACAAGGCCTAGTTTTTTTCGTTTTTCTTTCTTGGAGACAGAGAGAGCGTGATGAAACGTAACTAGTTCACTCGATCTGAGATTGTTATGGTTACTTTGTAAACGCTGTAATATCTCTTTAGGAAGACTCGTGTCTCTAAGGCAAAAAAACGATATCAGGTCTTAAAAACATGTTTGGGAGTGTCTTTGGCAAGTGAGTGGAGAGGCAAGATAAATGGGTACGGATTAAAGAAGAAGGCAATTGTCGATCTTCTACCATGTTTTGCAGGTACATGTGTACCTTTGTTTGCATGTACTTATGAGACATGACTGTTTCCACGGGCACACACACACACACCCCAGGTGAAATTTGAAACGCTGGTCTGAAATAACTTTACCAATTAATTACCAGTCATGACTTTAGGTGGGAGGAGTAGAGGAAAATAAGACCGATTACAAACGCTTTGAGGAGTGGGCTGACCTTCGAGAGGTTTCAGAAACTCGAAATAGCGCTGATTGGATGCAGAAAACAAAGTTGGTATTCAAACTCTGACTTTGAAATCTCTGAAATTGTTTGAATTGCAAATACAATTCGTAGTCTCTATGCATGAATGGAAAACCTGGATTTTCAGCAATGTAACAAAATGGTTAGAATGTCCTTCTTCGGCACATCATTGCATTTCGGCAATAAAATTGAATGTTCAAGTAAGAAAAACGCAATCGAGGAAGCGAACGTTCTAGAATCCAAAAGGAAGTGTTTGTAAGAGAAGCCCTACATAGTTCGAACTCAACTTCATTGCATTGTTTTGTTCTTTCCTGGTTCGCAAGTTAAGTTGGAAAATGACAAATGTCAAGAATTGGAGGTCACTCTTTGGCAACTCTGGAATCAAAGTGACGTTCTGGTAAGCCTTTTTTTTATCAAACTACTCCCAAAGAGTTTATTCGACTACTATTGATCACCACTCTGTTACACAATGAGGCTTCTGGGTGTGGGGCGTGTCTCAAAAAATTACTATAATAGGCATGGATACACGAATTTTGTGTTGGTCACGGATACTTTTACCATCGAGAGATTCGGCGGCAGATTTCAGGGAACCCAGGCCTGAAAGCGAGGCCTAAAAAGTGGCAAGCAATTGCGGGAATTGTTCATGTTGATCGCTAAAAGTGGTCGTTACGAGAATGAAGGAGGAGCCTGTCAAGGTCGAAAGGATTCATGACTACGTGAATGCTTCACATCCACTCACGCTCACATACTCAATCCTTGCTGCACCAAGCACTAGTATGCTATAACCCTTGAATGTGTTTATTACTAACGTGTCTCCGTTTGATCAGGGTGGCGAGGAAACAAAGCCAAAAGGCGAGAGACACCCTAGTTGAAGGACCCACTAATCAACTCCGATCGGACTCGGCTTGTGTTGGACAATTAAGGAATTGCCTAATCAAGAATGAAGGTAACAGAGCTAGAAATGGTAGAGTACTCAAGGACAACCAACCAACGGTATTGAATGCAACGTGACTCTAAATTTACTCCAGTAAAGCTTCCGTGCCAAATGAAGTGTTTAAAAAGAGATTGGTTGGAAAAATATCGGTGCGATTTTAGCTCTCTGAATGCAATGGCGGATTGCGTGCGCATGAGGTGATAAAAAGCTGCAGGATTAGCGTTGGAGAGCAAATAATCCTTGGCCTATCGGTGGCGGATAGAAATCGAAATGGTCGTTGTTAATTTAAGGTGTGGCAATTCATTTGATTTGCACATCATTCTAGAGATGAAATAGTTTACCTTGGACAGTTTGGAACAGCGTTTTGGCTTTGGACCATTAAGATTTACTGACTTTGAAACAAATTCCATGCCTACATGGCGAGTCATGCGCGACATTTTAAGTCGGAAATGGTAAGTTGAAAGATATTCAGTCATGACTGCTTTATTGTCGGATGAACTTGTATTCATGATTCAACGAGGGTTTGATTGACGGTCTTTCAGGCAGGCATTTCATGTTTCATTAATACAACATGAGCTTTTCGAGTCCCGTTTTCCACGTTTTATTACCCTCTCATCCTCATTGGCGTCAACGATCAAGACCTTTAGAATAAAAATTGTTCCAAGCGTAAACTCCATGGCAGGTACATATAAAGACTTTTTATTTAGAGCATTGTTCAATGCAGTTAAAACCCTTGGCCTTGTCTGAACATCAGATCCGGTGAGTTTCCGTTGACGCTAGATTTCGTAAATAGGGCAAAAAACATAGGGCTCGTCTTGCACAGATTTTGAAACCAACTTAGTTTCTCATTGGTTGTTACTCCTGGATAGTTTCTGCCAATTTTCAACCGAAGCGAAGATGGATGATGATATAATGGTCGCTGACAGAGACTCACATTCATCGGTCGGAATTGTCATTGCCGGAATCGGGGATTTTGCATTCAAGGCCCTCTTTCCAAAAATATCTATCACTTTATGACTGCTGTACTCCTATTGAACATTGGAAAGTGGGATTCCTTCAAGAAAAGATCGTCTTTTATTATCCAATTGAATAGAGAAATGAAATCAAAAGTGGATGTTCATCACACAATGTGGGGTTGCCTCAGAGTGAGTCCTTCATTCTGCTTTGATCAGATTTCCGATTTCCCCCGGCCTCCAACCAACCAACCAACCAACCAACCAACCCCCTTGTTCTAGGTAGACCTTTAATGGTCGGTTTCAAGAACAGCAGCTTGAGAGGAAGAGTAATCTGTTGATCATCAATTCTCAATTTGAAAGGAGCTATTTCGTTTCAGGGTTCCTGAAACACTATCAGGAGATCTCACGCCAGTATCCGTTCGACTACCTGAACTCATTTTTCACGTCTTTAAGGTGATAGTTGCAAGATCTGGGATTCTTTTTCGTAAGAAGGGTTGGATGCGGAGGCATGGGACAGCATGCAGCATCACCGTTGTTGAGAAGGGGTTCTCGTGGGCTGAAACGGGTTGCACACTCCTTCCTCCTTATTCAAGGGCTTGTGTGAGAGGAAATCTGGCAGGCCTACAACCAAAAAGTCAACTTGGTTTCGAAGAAGCCCTTTTTCCTGCGTCATGACCTTTACCACGGTCCTCTTGGTTCTTGTATCTCGCTAGGAGGTGGGCAGTGTGACGACGGCCTGGAGTACTGCAATTCTCAAACGCCTGATGGTTTCTTAACATTTGCTCTCTTCACGGATTGGCTCAAGGTTCGACGGTAGATTTCTCTGACATTGTACTTCTTCAACTTCTTCAAACAGACTCAGTAGCCGTTTCCTTTCGAACTTTTATTGACAATGTTTCCAAAGCCAAAGTTACGATGCACATTTAAGCTAGTGCTAAAGAGTCCAAATTTAGCCACTGAAAAAGCATTTTTGGCTCGATCCAATCATCCAAACTTAGGTTGTGTAGACAACAATATCATTTGAAGGCTTGCTAGTCTCTCAAAAAAGGCATGGGCTACTATTTTACTTATTACGTTTACCTACTCGACCCCTTGCCTCGTCAAACCTCAATTATCCCTACATGGATGCCAATTACCCCTATTTAAGAGACTCAAATCTAGGTTTTGCCTCTCGCTTTTTCATCAGTTTGAATGTCTAAGTACCGCCGTTTTTTACAAGTGACAAATACGCGAGATTCAATTTGAAAAATTCTTTAACACGGGATAAATTTTATGTAAATATGATTTATCCACAACGCTTTGGAGCAGTAACTTTGTTTAATTGTCTTGTTCTCAAAAAAAGGTATAAAAGTTTTACATTGAAATGCATCACATTGGCATTACACGTGATAAGTTTTCATTTGGAAAGGGAAACTTTCATAATTGAATAGCTATCATGCATGCCATCTCCTGAGTTGTAGTTGGTAATCCAAATCACTTGCCATAGGTGACATCATGCCGATCATAAAGGTCCATGTAGTTCTTGGTATTAGATATTGTACGCGTTCATCAAGATCTAAGCAAATGCTTTTGATGTTTAATTTTGCCAAGCTTACGTAGCTACAGCACAAATGATTGCGCAACCATAACCATGCCTTAGGCCTAAGGCTGTACATGTAATTGATAACCAGAATTTATTGAATGGTCTGTCCTCTGGCAAAAGAACACTGCCATACATAATATTTCAACCATTTGGACAATTAGACTGATAACTAATGTGGTTCAATAAATTCCTGCAATAAGATGTCATTACCTATTTTAAAACTAAAATTTCCTACCTGGAGACTCCCATATCTGTCATGGAAACGATAAAATCTGCAATATGTTCAAAGAATCTCATGTTTAAAGTTCTTTTTCTTCTAGATGTACCAATAATCATCGCACGACGAGTCTACTCATAACTGTACCTCAAGAATGCCCAGTGTGACCACAATTGATCAAGAGAGGATGGATACGAGCACAGAAGATCAGAATTATTTCTCCAATGAGAGCCTGGAGGACCGGAACTCAACTACATCCTCCACTGAGAGCTCCAACATCTCGGTTGAGAGGCGAAAGGTACGTTTGAACAATGGGACATTAGTGCATTATTGTGTCATTCAGAAAAAGACAAGGTCGCAATGGCGTCACACATTGATTGGCAAAGAGCAAATGGGAAAAGAAACTTGTCACCTTCTGTTTAGAAGATTTATTTGGATCGATAATGGACTAATGGGGTATCTAGTAAAAATCTAAGCCTGGTTGCAAAAAAGGGCCTAACTGAAAAAATACATTTTTACAGAGCAATATTTTGCATTGTTATAAGTACGCCTCTGACATGTAACGAAACGCTATAGCTTTCAGAAAAAATGTTATTTGATCAAGAATCACAAACTCCCAAGAATCCCAACGCTATTCTAGAATATGTTTGTTTACATTCAGTTTGTATGAACATAAAAGAAAAAAAAAACTTTTTGGTCTCATTTAATTGTCGATGATTTCCTCTTTTTTTGTTTCTTTTATCATTTGAATGCGTTACCTTCCAAATCTCTTTAATTTTTTTTCTGATCAAATAGAAAATTGATTTTGTTTGTCATAAAAGTAGCAACGTGTAATTCGAAATATGGGAAAAACTCATGAAAGAATGTTATCGTTGTTTCTTACTTTACTTCACCTGTAGAAGATTAGATCATTCCGCTAAATGTGTTATTTATCCCACTCAATAATTACATTGCACCATCACTTGTTTACTAGTATACCGATGCTACATCAAATTCCACTGAAATCTATGCATATTTATCCCAAGAAACCTCCAATGTTCATTCAGTTATTGAGCTTCAGTTAAAACAACGCCTCGTTCATTCTCGGCTAATATTCTTATCAAAGCGAGCACGGCAAACATGCCCGTGTCATTATCTGGTTCAAGGGCCTAATCTTTGAACGACAATATCACATTTCTTAGTCGAACAATAACATACCAAGCAGACTTGCTGTTCTGCAACTTTAGTGCTAGCTGACAATACAACAAATTGAGAGACCGAGCAAGGCCCAAATCTCGTAGTTTAGTGTCGAACTCAAAGCACTCGGACCACAGCTTTGTTGCGAAGGTAAGAAGGATCTACAAACAGAAGCACAATATGCACAAGCTCCCACCTCATGTTCCAGCTAAGCCTTTAATGGCGAATCCGATATTAATCTCTCGTCGATTGGTTTTGTGCAACCCTCCAATCGAATAGCTCCATGCAGGCATGGACTGAGTACAACCTGTCATTTTGAAGCCTTAAAGCTTTTGACCATAGGTTCAACTTAGCTGGAGATACTAATTCACAGAGTTCAATTTGGAATCCACGTGTAAATTAAGGTGAGAACTGGGATGTTTACGACCGAGTCGGTAATCAATCGAAACGAGTTGAGGGCGATTTCTCTGGATTTCTGATACGAAACCAGACCTCAAGAACAAAGGGGAAGGCCTCAATTAAATTAAGGGAGAAAGTTTCCCCTGGAGAGTGCAGGGAAATAATTAAAGATTTCCCTGATGCGTCGGAGAAAAGCGAGATGCCTCGAAAATAAATGCGGCTGCATTCAAGCTCTAAGGTGAACATTTTACTTCGCTTGTTCCGCCCACCGAATGAATAAATGTTTATTTTCCCCTGAGTGAAAAAAAGTTTGACTTTAAAAGGCACTGAATTCGATCTAGAGCTTAGAGCTGATTCTTTGGGAGTTGTACGCTGAAAACACACAGAAGACAGTCGTGAAGGTGGCAAGACTTCAATACACGACGCCTCATTTTGCCATATCATCCAATTATTGTGCACACGAAGGCGGTAAAATACACTGAGTTGTGCGCTATTTGTGTCTCTTTACCTTATATGTGCTGAAAGCTTAAAAAGAAATTTTGGAGAGTGAGATCTAATGTAGGTGTAAAGTTCATAGAATCCTCCTTATATTCAATTCCTAAGATTCCTTGTTAGGGATAATTTGAACAGTGTTTGTGGGTCTTATTGAAAGATGTAGAGGAGGTAGACCGTTATAAAGACACCATTGAGTGTCCAATTGGATTGTCAAAAGAAACTCTCCTTGAGGTGATCGTCAAGTGATATTTCGTTTCGTCTCTCTTTCTCTAACCAGAAAGAGATTGAAACACCAAATGAAATTCCCTTATTCTTGGTCGGTTGGAAAGACTCGGAATTTGAATTCTGTTCGCTTGAACATGAAGGGCAATACTCTCCTCGATGGTCATGATAAATGATGATTTCTCCGTGTGGAGTTGCGAAACGGTCTTCTCTCTCTCTCTCATTCTGAAACACGATTTCATAGGTATTAGTAAGTTAGATAGAAGGAAGCAAAGAAGGGCCTAGGAACGATGAGGCTTGCCTTGAGCTTGCATGTACACACTCACTCAAAAATTATACAGATGGTGCCGACTGTGATAGGATTAGCTCCTAATGATGATTTCTTCCAGCATGTGGGGAAGAAGAGGACGGCTTAAAAACAATCCCAAACAGGTTTCGTGGGAGAAAAACACCAAGTTTGTTTGTCCACTAATGGCTGCACAAATCTTTTAATTTTATTCATTGTTTTGTTTAATCAGAAACAGGCCCAAAATTTGTGAATTTCCGTTTAGTTAAAGCCGCCATTGTATTCATGAGCTAATCAATTCAAGGCTTGGCGGGGGACGTTTTCTGTCATTTACAAGATATTCATATGAGTCAGTTTGTAGCTGATGTATTCTACATTCCTAATCTCTCTCTTCGCGCTCTTTTTTTCAGGATCATGAATTCATTCCAACTCGCATGAAAACAATCAACGCTTCTAAACCTGCAGCTAATCCGGCACAGTTCACAAAAGTTCCTTCCAATCCTCTTCTGATATCTGCTCAGAAGCAAATGCTCCAGGTAAAAGTCGCCATTCAACTTCAAAACTTGGTTTGTTTCTCTGCTGTCAAATCAATCGCGGACTCACTCGTTTGGAAAGGAAATGGAGGATTAAATGTGATAGAGGTGTAATTATATCTGCTTCTTACATAACCATGGCTTTTCAATTTAGGTTGAGGAAATCAAAAAGGCCAAAGAACTGGCCCATCAAGCCAAGGGAGGCGGTGCCAAAGGTGATGAAACGCCGGAATGGCAATCCAACCTCAGTTCTTGGAAGAGTCGACGAAGGAAACAATCCGAGGAAACGCTATTACGAGTCGCAGAAATCAAGGTCTTGTCCGAGGGTGACTCGGATGGGCAATCCAGAAAAGTGTAAGTGCACCGGTTACAAAACCGGCTCATTTCGAGCAAAAACAATGTCGATTGCATAATGCAAATATGAGCTCATCAAGTATAATTTACCTGACCTACTAAAGGTGCAATGCATGATGATTGCATTGTGGATGGATTCCTTCTTTTTCGAATAGCTACCTAGCCATTTCGTAACTCATTTTCCGACCTTTGACCACACGGAGCGTCATGGTCACATGAACGACGTCATTCCGATACAGTCTAATAATGCATTTGAGCTTCTCTTGTTGTTCTTCCTGGCCACCAATCGGATCTGGGGATTCGAAACTGACCCACATTTTACCCAGAGGTGGTAGAAGCAAAGAATTGGGAGGAAGATGCATGATGGGAGCGTCCCGTCATTTCGGGTCAATTTTGCAAACGAACAAAGGAAGATTTCAATCTGGCAATTGGGGCGGAGGATGATTGTCTACTTGCATGAGTTTCTAACTCTTGAGAAGGCGAGGCGTTTTCTCTTGATGTGAAATTAAAGTCCTTTTTTCCATTGCATTAAAAAGAGAGCTAAACTAACACCCATTTACGGGTCTTGATATTTATTAGGATTAGTGCACACATGATGAGCAATCGTTCCAGAGAGATAAGAATGAATTGTAGCTTGTGTGTTCCTCGCTCAAGAGTTGATAAAGAACACATTCAAACGCAGGCGTTATCAAATAAACTTTTAGCAAACATTGATTAGGCCCCTTCACTAAGTTCGTTCCTATTGAATTCGAGCTCACACAGTTAGACTTTTTTTCCAGGAGCCTCTCCAAGAAATTAAGCGGATTGCTTCACACGGATGAGGATGATTGGTCCGACTTAGGTTTGGCCAAACCCAGTGCAGGTGATTCGTATAGTCACGACAAACGTCGATCCTTTTCCAAATCTCCGGTCAGTCCTGTGCCCGAATCAGACGAGGATCATCCCCATAACAGTGACTACGAACGAGAAGACGGGGACGACGAAGAAGAGGACGAAGACGGGGAACCTCAATCCTTGGAACGTTGGAAGAGTTCCACATCCCTCAGTGGAAGCCAGAAGCCTCGTGAACCCGCTCGAAAGAAGTCCTCAGAGCTCTCAGAGACCATGAGGAGCAAACTGGAGGCCTTTGAGAGGGCCCAAAAAGAAGAGGCAGAGCAAAAGCGACAAATCGAGGAGAAGAGGAAGCTCGAGCTTGAGAACGAACACGTGGGACATTTCCGAGAAAAGCTGAAGAACTTTCAGAAGATCTCGTCTCAGTCAGAATTAAAGAATAAGGATGGGTTCAAATCCGGCGAGAAGAAGCAACCGCCTCCACCCCTCAGCTACAGCAAACTCATTGAGGTAGGTGATTTCGGGGCGATGGATGGGGCTTCCCGGAGTTAGGAAAGTGGGTTCTGATTTTGCAAAACGTGCTTGTCATATCAATAGAGCTTGCCGGGCTCATTGACCTCTCACCCATCCGATGCAATTTTTCACAATCATCACTATTAAAATGTGAATCATGGTGGAAGACGATTAGTTGACGCTGAGAATGAGGCAATTTTGGCTGAGAATGAGTTTTTTTCTGGTGTTCTTTCTCCCATGAAAGCCTTAAATAGCCAGCAATCAAAGCTTTGATCGAACCCACCATCCAATCTCGACTTCATCTTTTTCCCCTCTACGTTTTACACGCAGTTTTCCAAGACAATATTCTCAACCCAAATTGTGTCTAAATGTAGTTGTATGAAGGAGGCTGATTTGTGATAAACGCACCCCCAAAAATAGCCAAGAATTTTATCACCCTCCTCCAATCGTGGAACAGGTGCACCTGAATCGCCTGTTCGAATCCGTCCAAATTTCGCTTTTGCACACGCTGACTTTTGTCTTTGAGGCGGGAGGATTTTCACCGAAGCTCAAAGCTCTTAATGGGAAATGGGTGGGCTTGAAATTGAGCTTTGTTCTTCTTAAACGCAAAAAGAATTCCGTCTGTCATATTTTCACCTTTTGAGTCTAGACCGTTCAGGGATTTTGGTGCGCAGGGCATGAGTAGCCTCTTCAGGTGTTATTTATGGTCTCAAAACGAACATGGTCTATACAAGTATTGAGGTTCTGATGCGTCTTTGTCAGAAAAGGAATTTTGGTTTAGGAGGCCTCTGAAAGATTTTATTTAATGACCCTCACCAAATTAAGCCTCCCCTCTCATCATATTAGGGTTAGCTCTGCAAACGAAAGGAAGAGGGAACCCAGCACAAAGTGGAAATACTTTCCAAGAAAGTGAACGCTAATGACAAAAGTGTAATGGTTACCAAATGAGGATTGTCACTTGACAATTGGTACGTTTGCGAGACCATTACCTATTTCAAACTCGATGACGTCTTTCAATCTTGAAAGTTGAAAGTTGAAGTACGAAAGCATGAACAAATATTTTTTAACGAGGGGACCTTTAAGTAAATATTGCAGATGTTCGATTTATTTTACGCCTTTTTGGTGACAGTACAGCGATTTGAAGAGGGAAAGTCCGATTGGGCAATCTCGTTTTGACAGTGGAGAGGAAATGTGGGAGGAGGAAGTCTCTTTGCATCTTGATTGTATGCTGTCAACATAATCAACATTATTATCATGATGGTGATTGTCATGAAAATAGACGTCACACCGCCTGATTACTATTTCTCAACTTGAATGAGAGCCCACACTTCTTGGATGCTGAAAAAACGTGCCAAGGAGAGATCTTTAGAGTTCAAATAATGTGGCTGGCCTGATGTCTCAATGAGGTTTTTCTAACAAAGGATTGGACACGAGTGAAAGTGATCTGGAAGCCACTTTGAACCTCATTTTGTAGGCATCATTCCATCATTTCATGATTGTTCAGAGCATCTCTCACGTCTTCTCTCAAACTGTGCCCTCAAAAATGATCCTCTTGTGTTCTTCCAGCCTCAGCATTATGCCAGCAGTTCATCAATGAAGCTTGAGCAAGATCCCAACGATGATGACACGGAAGATTTCGACTTCAATAAAGACCTGGACGATGCTCTGGAAGAGAGCTACAAATCCGTCTTGGGTGACACTAAGCCTACCCCAACCAGAAAGACTACTTTGGAGAGAGATGCGGCAGAGGCCAAATTGATCTTCAAGGACAACGACTTTCTGCCTTCAGAGGTCACTCCGCCATCAGAGAAACCTCCACCACCTCCTCCAGTGATGCCACAGGCTCCCTCTGGAGCATTGGGCAATGAAAATAAGCTCACAAGCAAAGAAAATGAGGACCTCGAGGAGGAACAAGACAAGATGGAACGAGAAATCATTGCCAGCTTGCAGAAAGAGGAGAATGAACATAAGCGATACATGCAATCCGTTCAATCCATGAAATGTAAAGTTTACCACTGATTACTGGTTCTTCAATGACAGTTGAAGTCATTTGTGTCTGTCCTTACTTTTTAGCCATGAGTGTGAGCCAAACGATGAGTACCACCCGAACCACTGGCACTAGCCGATTTCACGAGCAACACGAATCCCAACAAAAGCAGGTTGTAGTCACACCCGTTGTACCTATGCCTGGTGGGTCCGGTTCGAGCACCTCCTCCAGTCTCACCATCCCAGTCAAGGCCAAGAGTAACAGTAGTAGTAATATTAATATCAACAACGCTGCCCCCTTGGAACAGAGGCCATCCTCTGTGAAGCAACAACATCCTGGCTTTGCACCACAGCAAAACCAGCCGATGAAAACAGTTTCTGCCGGAAATCTGCCCGCCCTGCCGAAAAAGAAAGAGATCCCACTTTCCCCCTCCGGTCAAACCAGGTACGTGTTTATTTCTACACTCTGGCACGAAAGTTTGTCGCTTTGATGTTATGAACCAAAATGTTTGAATGATCAAATATCCAGTGTATCCTCACCACCTTTTGAAATGTGTTAATATTAGTTTTGGATAAACTTAAAGGCAAAACAGTGGTAGCTCAACATTGGATGCATAGGTTGATTTTAATGTCAGAAACTTTCCTCATGCAGGAATGTAATTGGCGTCATATCATTGAAAAGGAGTGCATGTTTGGAATCAAATTTTACTACGCGGTTCCTAAGAGAAGATAAATCATTCAATATGTATTTACATTTAAAAACATTTTGGTTCAAAATTGTAAAGACTTACGGATCCAAGTGTAGCGTTTAAGAGAAGCCCCTGTTAAGCCAATGGATGATCATTTCTAGAACGTACAACCAACATTGGTTGGTCCAAGAGGCTGAGCAACGACGAATTGCAGAATCGAGACAAAATCATTCACCGGCCTCGGCTCCACGTCAGCCCATCTCATCGGTCACGCCTTCCCCTCCGAACTCTTCCTTGTCTGGTCACTCACCTCCTGTTTACGAGAACACGGCTTATAATCAGAAATCTGTGCCGCACCCGCAACAGCAGCAACAATTTCAAACGCAAACACAAGACCTGCCACAGAATCAGCGGCACAGCCAACAAGAACAACACTCGCATCATCAACAACAACAACAACAACCTATTTATAACAATGTTGATAATTCGTGGAAAGGCCAAACCATTGCTCCAAATACTAAGAAGCCAGGCTTGATTAGTAACACGAGCAATTACAACGAAAGTTTGTATGCCAATCTGGGCCACAATGGACCTGCACCAGCCATGCATAGTACTCATTATCCACAGAGGTGTGTAAATCGATCAACTCTAATTGACTATAACATATAGGTAGTTAAATGAACGCCTTTTTACTTGTTTTCAGAGAAATCGCCCGAATTCCTGGTCCACAAGTTCCACCCCGAAACTCGGAACCTCAAAATAGCCTTTTGAGCGTGAGTGGGAAAAAGAAATGTTCCCATTGCAAAGAGGAACTGGGTATGTAAACATGATCTTTGATAGCTAATTATGCTGACGTTTAAATTGCAACCAAATTGAATTAGGTCGAGGGGCGGCCATGATCATTGAGAGTCTGCGTTTGTTTTATCACCTCCGTTGCTTCCAATGCTGCGTGTGCCAAGTTCAATTGGGAAATGGAACTGCTGGCACTGATGTTAGGGTCCGGAATAATAAACTCCACTGTCAAAATTGCTATTCGAACGATGAAGGTAAGCGAGTGGAACAGCATTGTTTTGAGGTTGAAAACGGTTCTTATGGGGATTGACTTGTTTCAGGATTGAAGTTCAGCAAAGTCTGAGGAGATGGTGGACCCATGACGAACAAAAACTGGATCCAGTGTACTTCTTGTTTCATATTGGTGATATGGCTTTTGTACATTCTTACCGAAAAGCCCCTTTCGTAGCAGTTTTATATCTAGCTCACTTTAATTGATCGTGATGAGGGTCTTGCTTCTTAATTACATTTTGACTGGTGCGATTGTAAAGGATTTTTGACTTTAACATAACTGCTTCTTCTCATTTTTCACTTTGGCATATACTCGGACCACTTTTACACCTTACGTGAATTGATCATTTAACACTCGGCTAAAGATAACGTTTATGTGTGTGTCCACATTATCGAGTATCCCTCACAATTGTTTTGATAGAAATATATCTATATCTACATTCAAATACCTCGTACAGGCTTGTTTCTGTTATTCCTCGTTCTCCGTTTTGACTCGCTTTTTCGACTCGATTCTTTCGTTCATGGAAATTTGCTCTGAAATCACCGAGATTCAGTACCCTTTCAAAATACTTCATCAATTCTTGTTCAATTGTATTTTCAAAATCGGCGATAAGTCCATGATAAAATCCAGAAATAGAGACACTATTCATCAACTGATTTCAGGGAACAAAGAGGGGAGGGATCTAGATGAAACTGGCAAAACCGACGGATTTTTTTTGGAGGAGGTTGAGGGGCTACGATTCCAGTCATTCTCATTTCAGTTGTCGACTGTTCCACAACCGACTGGGATTCCAGGGGCTCTGGTTCCGCATCCACCCTCGCTCACCCACCTTTAGCGGGCGAAAGAGGAGGAGGAATCCGAGAAAAAATTATTCGTTGAGTATTAGTGTTTGTAAATGCATTCGGCAACAAAAAGATTCAACTTTTAGACACATTTTGCAAGTCTTGACACATTTCAAAAAAGCCCAACAAACTGTAAACGTTAAACGTCCAAAGATTGGCTGAGAGAGGTTGCGTGGCCAAGTAATAACATTCCGTGAAAAAAGACATGAGGAGGAAAAAGGATATTTCTTGATTAGATAGCTCGAAAATAGTCATTTGTTACATTTCAATAACATGAAAAACACAAAATTCATCGTTTTTGATTAAAGAAAATGTAATTACAATCAAGGAATTTTTTGGCCTTTTAATTGAAAAGTTTGAAATTACTTTTAAAGGAGTCTTTCTATCAAGAAGGTGGAATGATATAGTACCAGGTTCATACGTGAATCTACTATTGTTTTGTCATTTTGTAATAAATTGCAAGATTGCATCTCAACCTTCATCCAGACTTTAGATTGGTCTACTTGTAGTTCCTACTTTACATTTCAACCTGTATTTCATTTTCGAATGCTTAAAATTTCTTTTTGTTTTCATCCTTAGTCTTACCAATTGGGCTGCAACAAGTCTTTAAAATGACACAAGATTTGGATTATATTGATTGTTTCCTAAACTTGGGAAAGAACTCGGTCCTGTTCCAGGAATAGTCTTTTTTGAGTCTTTGAAAAAAGGATCAAATGTACCAATCTTAAGTATTAAAATCATTGACATGAATTGCAAATCTTTAATTTTAATCTCAAAATATAATTGCTACTTTATAATTCTTGATCTATGAGAGTTCTAGCTAGTGATGTGACTTGGGCAAGTAATGAGTCATCACAAACACCCAAGAACAAGTTGTTGACAAGCATTACTTGGGCAATACACCCAATACACTTCCCAAGCTCAAGGAACATTGGAAGATGCAGTTGCCGGCAGTTGCTCTTAGAAGAGTTAAGATGCTTGCAGTGTGACTTAGAAGAAAAGAATGCCAAGTTGCATTTTCAATGATCTTTTGACCTTGATAATTCAGCAATAAACAGTGGAAGTGAAACAAAAAATATTTTGATTTGGATAGCATTTGCAAAACCATGTTTTTTCTTTAGTTTCCGTTCTAAGCCACACATGAATACACTTTTCAGGTCAATCAAGAATGACATTTAACAGTCACACTTGGAAACAAGCTCGGTCACTCAGAGTTGCTAGAAAAAAATATAAGATGCCAAATCTTTTTTTTTTTGAAATATTCTCAAAAGCTTTTGCATTTCTCGATGCAAAAGCTTTGAATTGTGTATTTTCATCTAAAAATCCATCCTAACAAGGGCCTGGGCCCTATTTAGCTGAAACTTTCTGGTTAATTGAAATTCTGATGCCGAAGGTTTAGTCTTCATTCCTAGCAAATTTGGCAAACCTGTAAGGTGGGAAAAATACTTGTACAGGCACCCAAGTAGACCCAAGTTTCGGCAAGTCCAAGGTACTGTACCGGACCGCTTGCCCAAGCTCTTGTTTGCCTCCCATCACTAGTTCTAGCCACTAAGCCATGCTGCAGCCTTAAATTTCTGGGTGGGTGTGAATTGCCAAGATAGGAGAAAGTAGAAATACTAGAAGGCAGAGATTGGCATTCAAATCGATTCAAATCTATGATTGCCCGACCCGGCACGGACTGTCTGTGACGTCATTCATAATGCGGAAAGCCGAAGTTCATGATTAAAGGAGCCTTTTCTTCTAAGAAACACATCTAAACTATTTCGCTCATCTGATAGGACAGTTTTTGAAGTTATTGAAAATCCTCAAGTCTGCTGGAAATGTGTCTAAGGTGTTAACCCGATATGCAAAAAGTGAATTTCAACTAGTATGGAGTTTAAACAGGGGCCGATTAATTCACATGATCGGGTGATTGACAACAAAATCTCAGTGATGTGAAATCTTGGCTTGCGCAAGTTTTTTCACGGGAGGTGGCAAGGTAGGGTTACCTCTTAGAGAATGGGTGCTTTGATCTGGTATATGAGCAAACACGAATTTGAGGGTGATTTGCAACCCTGCTCAGAAGTCACGAAAGTCATGGATGCCTTGCCTTTTGGCGCTTCTTAAAGAAAAAAAACCTGTTTAAGAAGGCTGGTAGACAGTGGGGAATATGATTTCACTTAAAAAAATTGGCAACCCCAGCACCAGGTCAGATCACTACAAAATCAACAAAGAAGAAGTACTCTGGTTTGTTGTTGAACTTGTTCAACTGAATGCTCTTGACCAATCACCAGCGTGAATCATCGGCACCATGTGTTAGCCTACGAATGCCAATATCTATCTTAGTGTATCTAGGAGAAAGGAACGAGGCAAAGTTTAAAATATCCAACAAAGTGTCAGAAAAAAACAAATACAGCACTATTTTATGAGTTACATCAAGGGAAAACATTCACAGCTTGGATTTTTTAGAGCTAAGGGTCAGCAGAAGAAATTATATTTAAAAATTATTGTCAAAAGATTCCTTTATATTTATGTTTAACACAAAAATTGAAATGAACAATTACAAAACTAGATTTATTTTGACTCTATCAAATGCTGTACATGAAAGAGGATAAAACTCTTTCAATGTGTGTGCTTAGTTAAAAAAAGTAGAATGCAAGTTTTATATAAAAAATAATTTACTCCTTTCTATACCCTCATTTAAATAAGATGGTAGAGTTATGACTAGGGACGGGCAAATAGTGTAAAAAGATTTTTGGTAACATAAACCCATTTTTTTGCACTTTTGCACTTTCGACCTTTATTTGCACTTTTTATTTACGTTTTTGGCCAAAATTGACAAATTGTTAAGAAAATGTAGTGGCTTTTGAAAGAATTTTTAGTTTCAAGAGCAAATTTTATTCTAGTCGAAAAAGCTTGCATTTGCAATCAACCATTCTTAGCACCTTGAAGAAATATGTGCATTTCAGACGCAAACCTCACACTTTATTCACCATCTTGGCTTTAACTATAACATCCTGTTTACTAAACTAAAGATTAGACAAAAGAATCTCATTGCATGCAACCAACAAATAGCTAACCTAAAGAAACTCATGTTATGGTAATGGAAGGATCTACAAACAATATCGATTACAGAATTAGGTTTCCTGCCTACAAAGATCGCTATTTCTAAAAAAAGGCCGTTATAAACTTAAAATCATCTAGCTAAGGATACATCAATGTAGCAGTACACATTGTTTAATTGACTTGGAGACATTACTTTTAAGTTCCAAAAGTATTTGAGAACAGTTTTGATGTGATGAGACAATGAATGCCACATTTGAAATTGAGTTCTGGTAATTAGGCCATGGGCCAAATATTGAAGTAATGTCACTAAAAACATGCTTAAAACACATTTATGACTATTTTCTTTGATGCAATTGCTGGGCACACGTGGGTATTTTTCTGTTCAATTTTCAATGTCTATTTTTGAACAACTTGAAGGACAAAAACGGAGTGATGTAAAGCCATATAAAACAATTGCTGAATATATTTCGACAATATTTTAGGTACATACATCCATGAGACCACCTTAGGAATGAAAAATTCAGAAGATTGTTGACTAGAGTATTTTTCATGACTTTACATCTTTTTTGCTAGTGACCTAATTAATAGAACTCTTTTACTTGTGCGGCATTGTCTCTTCACCTCAAACTACTCTCAAATGTCTTTAGAAGTTGTAAATGACTTCTCCTACTCAATTAGGAGCCGTGGGTACTCCATGAATGACGTTTTAAGTCCAAATGCAAGTTATTTGCTCTTTTTTGACATTAATTTACTCTTTTTTGACATTAATTTGCTCTTTTTGACATCAATTTGCTCTTTTTGACACTTATTTGCTCTTTTTTCGACATTTATTTGCTCTTTTTTGACATTTATTTGCTCTTTTTTGACATTTATTTGCACTTTCAACATTTTTCTGCACTTTGTTTTGCACTTTTGGGCACATTTTTTTGCAACTTTTGGTAACTAAAAGGGTAAGATTATTTGCACTTTCTGCCCGTCCCTAGTTATGACGATCCAAAACCTGCTTGTTACTTTCTCTAGTATCTAAGCATCATTTTTTCTTGAATTCTTCAAGCTTATTTTCCTTTTTAACCAATTTGCAAATGCAAGCAGATTTCGATTACAAGTGAAATATGTTGTTACAAAAAGGACCTGAAATTGAAAGTTACAATTCATTTGATGCGGAAATTGATAAAATGTGTAGCATAACGAGAAACGTTCTTATTATACTCCGGATATTCTTTAGGGTGGCCATCTCTTTCCCCCAACAGTGATCTCCCCCTGTAGGTTTGCACCAGGTGATCTCCGTCAAGGTAAACTCCCCCAGCACTTATCTCCACCAGGGTTAACTCCACCAACAATCAACTCCGCCGAAAT
>JAAGOF010000185.1:425821-490191 GCA_010645155.1 Tigriopus japonicus | reverse complement strand
AAGATGCATGTTCAACAGTTTTAATCGTTAATAAGGAATAAATGACATTGTGTCAAAATATGGCCTCGGCCTCATACCATTTTTTCAAAAATCGGAGTTCGTGTCCACCCCTTTCAGGGGTTCCTGATCTAGATAAGATACTTCTAGATAATTTTCTTCATATTGCATAATGTCAAATTACTTTACTTTTAATTTACTCGTGCATTATGTACATTGAAAGTGGATACATTATGCATTTTGAGACTTGAGAGTGAACGCATTATGCACATTGAGTGAGGAATCTGAGGATGCATTCATTATCCACTTTGAGGAAGGGTGCATAATGCATCCACTCTCAATGTGCATAATTCGTCCACTCTCAAGTCTTAACATGTATAATGCATCCACTTTCAATGTGCATAATGCACAAATAATTTGACATTATGCATAATGAAGAAAAGTATCTAGAAGTATCTTATATAGATACGTTTTGTGAAAAGTATCTTGAAGTATCTTATATAGATACGTTTTGTGAAAAGTATCTTGAAGTATCTTATCTAGATAGTTTTTCGGGAAAGTATCTTAAAGTATCTTTATCTAGATACTTTTTTCGGGAAAGTATCTTAAAGTATCTTTATCTAGATACTTTTTCAGGAAAGTATCTTAAACTATCTTTATCTAGATACTTTGCGGAAAATACTATCTTATCTAGATACTTTTTCAAAGCATCTTGAACAGGTCTGCTAGGGGGGGCCATTTGAGCCTTTTGATCCAAAATTTGGGCACTACTTGGTTCTTTTACAAATTGGCTTTCCGTTGTTTGAATTGAAACTCAACCATCATAATCCATATTTCTTCAAAGTGCTGATGTGTTTTGAGTACAACTTTCGGCATTGGCATGATTAAGGTCTTTGGGACAGAAAACTAAACAATATTTTGAAATGGAAGAGGCCCAAGCTCTAAACTAGACACACAAAAGTACTTTTGGAGCTTTTGAGTCGATTTGAAGTATTTACTGTAAAAGAAGAATAGATTCAGCTAATCCTTTTTTCGACTTTTTTGACCAAAATAAATTCACTAGCTTTTAAAAATTTTGGGTATGTTTTTGCCTTTTCCACATACTTTATTTTGAAAAAATCAGCATCTCCAAATGTCAAGTTAAAGTTTGCCAACTGAACTCATAAAATTTCTTAGTACAATAGAAAGTGATGTTTGCCAAAAAGCGCGAACAGTGCTAAAATAGGGCCAGATGCCGCTTTGATCCCGTTAATGATGCTTTAGATGCCGTGAGCCTGAAAGAGCGCCGTCGACGTCACTATACAGGAACCACTGTACTTCAGGACGGATTTCAAAAATACACACTAGGTCCGATCACTGTACTAAAATGTGAGGTTTTTGCAACAAATATATTGTTCCGTTGATTTTCTATTGTACTAATCGGACCTAGTGTGTATTTTGAAAGTAATCCTGGCTTGAGCCATCCTTGCACTATAGTGCCAAGTCCGGTCACACTGCTAGGCAGGACCAATTCTTCAGTGCTGACATTCTTCACTTGAATAATGCGTTTTGCCCTCATTGTAAAGTCATGTTACAATCAGGTTTTGGCCCAAAAAGAACGAATTGGGCGGCATTAGGCCAAAAATAAATGAAATGAAAAGATGAAAGCTTTGGTTAACCGCAATATCGTGAAGAGTCAACTTTGTCGAAAAAGCGCCATTGGCAACAAACACGCTGCTTCGGTCACCCTGTCTGAGCGCGCAGATAGCGGACGTGAAATTCAAATCAAAACAGAACAAGAACGAACGAACGAACGGCCTTCCCTTCCCTGAGTCTCAATTCATCCGGGCCGTGGTGGGCCATTAAACCGAGTGGCCGTGTCCCAGGGACGTTCATGAGCTCGAATCCCGCGGATAGAGGGCTCGTGGGTTCGGATTGGCCGGGATTTCTGGCCGAATCCGACCCACGAGACGTCTTGAATCAGTGGTCATCTCAGGCTTTGGAAGATCATTTACTGACTCTTGTGCCTACACAACAACAACAACATTCAGAAGGAGGAGGAAAGGACAGTGAGACATTGAGGGCGTGGCTGAGTGGGTTGGCCTTGGCCTTGGCTGGACAAAGTCGAATCCAGAAGCCAGTCAAGCTCAAGAATCGACGATGGCGAAATTGGACGCTCATATTGAGATTTGTCAATTGTAAGAAGAACGAAAACTCAGAGAGATAGCATGCCACAAAATAGCGCCTACGGGTTTCTTTCATTTGTCATATTTGGGGCTGGAATGGCCCCAATGATGATGGGCCTCCTTAACCATGTACCGGGCATATTTTTCAGTCAGTCCTTTACACCACCATAAACAATCAGTTAGTCCTGTCAAGAATGCTCCACTTTTTCCAACATCCAAGTTTCTTTTGTCATATCTACAAGACTTCCGAATGAATTGAATAAACGCAAGCCCAAATTATGGGTTTGCAACATTGTGAACATACTAATCGATGGACTTTAGAAGCTTTATTGCTTGATCGGGACAAATTACTACAGCTTCATACTCAGGCCACTGAAACATCAATATTGTTTTTACTTTAGACCTAAAGTTATGGAAGATAAATATCCATTTTAGCGCAGGATCTGTGAAAGTGTAAATTCGCACACCTTGACACTCGTTCGCTGAAAAAGGTCACGCATTTTTTTTCAGGTTTGGAACGATATTCATTGCTATCGGTTTCCGACGTGTTACCCGATTTGTTCGAACAATTGTTTCACTTGGTGCGCGTCAGTCATGGAATCGCGGTAAGTAGTCCTCCATCCATGATGAAAATCGATTTCTTTCTCCATCAGACAGTCCCATCAGTTTTGTTGAGTCCATTTTTAGCGCACAATCTTATGCGAGTTATTGTCATCGATGGCCAATCGAAATCATGCAGTTCCATGGCGGGTTCGAAGCCTCAAGAACCACGTGCTCCATGGTCAAGGTGCGGATATCAAGGGGCCAGTTCATCTCCTGAAGAAGTTCAAATTCCTCAAACCCGATTTAATTCCCGAGGTTGGCTACTTTGCTCTATGATGGATGACAGACTCATCTTTTCTAACTAGCTATGTCTTTTTGACTAGAATCTTTCACACTATCCAAGTATTCGGGACAGTCTGACCGAGTTGGAACGAAAATTCGAGGCCATTTGGGCGGATCGGAATCCATTTAACAACGACTTGGATGACCTCATGCCCGATTGTCGATTAAGTTGGGATGATGTGATCCATCGAATGGAAATAAATCCTTCAGCAGACGAGGTGAGACGAAACAATGTAGGTTTTTTTCAAACTTTTGAATCATGTTTTCTTAAGGATTTACTGTCGGAGAACCGTTTCCCGAGATTTAGAATCCATTTGGTTTAAACAGTTCTTAAGGCATTTTTGAAAAATTTTCGCTCACTATTTACATCTCATTCCAACAATTCTCTCCGTAATTCAATGACAATATATATTGGCTACTGTTTAATGTATCAAGTTGGCTTCAGTTGCAATTTTCCTTACTTTCAGTGAATGATGCAAATTTCTTTACGCATATGTTTCCTCATCGACTTTTTCCGAGCTGAAACCTGTATTGCTTGTATCTTTTCATGTCATTTCTACTGTTTTGCTACAGAATACGCAAAACGAACCTCAAACCAAACGCTGCCGTTTAAACCTCCCTGGACCTGAAAATGTGAACGAAGAAGCCGCTTCCGATCGGAATCAATCGCGGGTATCTTTGGCCAATTGCTCGACCGTGCTCGATATCTATCAAAATCTAGGTCATATTGTCCTACCTTCTCAATCACTGGCACTTCTAAGACGAAAGGCTCTCTTCATACTCCTGGCTGCCAATGACAATCCCGAGGAAGTTCAGGCTCGCTTCTCGATTGCTCTCTATCACACCTTGCACAATGAGTTCTTCGGGTCTCTCGAGGGTAAAGCAAGCCTTTGCTTTAGTATGACTACTATAACAATAAGGTGGACCCCTCAAACCATGTTTTTGATTATTCGTAGGCTCATTGCCGAGGAAACAGTACATCCTGCAACGCGTGACCATGCTTCAAAACTTCTTCCAGCAAGGTGTTCCTGTGGTGAGCAGATTTCTTGCCGAATTCTTACCCACTTGGAATGGAGAGGAACTTTTCATCGAGGTGCTTGGATTGATTTCTCACATCCAAATCACCGAGTTTGAAGGTGGATTCCCTTTCTTTTCCCTTATGAAGAAGCGTTTCCTGACAGTTTCCATTGGTTTCAGAGTTGTCAGAATGCATTTTGACACCGCTGTTTGCCCATTTCTCGAAAACATTCACGATCCAACAGCAAATCGTGGCCTTGGTATCCTTACGGCGATTGGCCTTTCATTGGATCACGTTGGAGTTTGAGCGTTGTAAGAATCATTTGAAACGCTTCTTCGGTACGGCCAATCCGAATTGTATCAATCCTTTGGGTGCCATCGGCTCGCTCATTGATATCTTTGTTCAGTATTGTGAATCGGGATTAGCACAAGCCTTGGCTGAAAGCAACCCACTCACGTCCATGTATTTCCACGAGGTCCTTACCAATATGCTCATGGTGAGGTTCAAGAATATAATTTAGAGATAGATGATTCGGGTTCCAAAATGCCGTTTTCTTTTTTGTAGGTATCCCGTTGTTTGGCCTCTTACAACCTCCCTCTGTGCTTGGAATTGCCGCCTTCTTTCATCTATCACGCCTTGTTTCATAGCACACCTGTTGGCTTAAGTCAGGTCTTGGAGCACATCAGTACAATCAAATTCGAGACGATACCGATATGCCAAAAAGCCCTGAAACGTGTCCAAGCCACGATTGATGAAGACAATATGGCCACTTCTTTAGAGGCCGAAGCCGAGAAGGAAGTTCTACTGAAACAGCTTCAGAGCAAAGATGGCCT
This sequence comes from Tigriopus japonicus, assembly GCA_010645155.1. NCBI lineage: Eukaryota > Metazoa > Arthropoda > Copepoda > Harpacticoida > Harpacticidae > Tigriopus > Tigriopus japonicus. The sequence goes on along the minus strand of JAAGOF010000185.1, from coordinate 485,293 downwards.
CAACGTGGCCACCAAGGACATCATTGCCGTTCTTACCCACGAAATTGTGGTGAGTGTAAAGCTACACAGGCAGTATTACATAAAATAGAAGAGGGTTTTCATGTGTTATTTTGTTTTTCCCTTTTTAATAGTACCTGGACCGAGGCAAATCAATATTCCGACTCCATTGGGACATTGAAGAACAATCCATTCGGAAATCGCTGAAACTCACAAATCACATGGCTTTCCAGCCGTTTATTTGGGCGTTCGCTGAGAAATATGCCTTCGAACACAATATATCTCAGCAAGAAATTATGGATGACTTGCAAGATGAGGTAAGGTCAACAACTTTCACAGAGTATCAAATCATATCAAAACTGTCAAACCCCATCTAATTTCCACAGAACGCAACGATAACGGACTCATTCCTGACGTTCCTTGCAACCCCGCTTCCGATGGTGACGGCCTTCTTAAACGCATTTCAAAGGCCCAAAACCACCAAAGGAAGCACTGGTGGGGCCCAATCTTCACATAGCATCGGATCGATGCGAAGCCAAGGCCAGATCTCACAAAAGAGTCGAGGCACTTCAACGACGGCCACCAGTGGAATTAGCTCGTTTGTGCCCACGTCCGTCAGAAAATCCGCGAGATCCAGGAAAAAGTGACGAGAATTTAATAATGAAAGGATTACTTGCTTACTAATGATGCTTTGGTTGGAAGGCTGGTATATGGTTTATTAACAACTCAACGCAGAGAAACCCCGTCGAACTACGGAAAGAAATATCACATGCAGTTCACTAAAATAATACGATAGCTTAACAGAACGATTCGAGGACACTTTGTTTATTTTTTTATTGATAAAAAAGTCAATCCACTTCAGAATGTTACGAATGTTCATCTAAAATTAACTTGGTCTTTCATTGGGATCTTCTCAACGATGCTGTTCAAATGTTCCAAACTAGTTGATCCAGGGATATTGGTCTCGTCTGAAGAAATGAGATAAACACAAATTTAATTTAGTGTGTATTGATTTTCTCCATTTCCTTTACCTGTTTGATGCGAATCGTTGCTCCTAATATTGTCGTGAGGCTCAGGATATTGGGGTAAAATGTTGTTTGTACTGTCAGGAATCTAGAAAGAAGGAAGTAGAAGAAATAATTAATTTACGTTCCTTTTCCGTAGAATATTATCAGGGATCATTAATTAATGTGTACTGAATTGATGTTGGATAGTTCGTATCTGTGAATGTTTCTGAAATTTTTTTGAGGCCTTCAATGCCAATCACACCACCGATCCTCATTAAGAAAATCCTTACTTGACTAAAAGAGGTGCCTGCTTGGTCTCCAGGAAAAAGGTTAAAAATCCTCAATACCTTGTCAATCAACAAATAAATTACAAGAGAAAACTGCAGCTTGTAAATTTAGTCGTGACACTGAGTAAATCACGATACCTAGTGTATTCCCCATGTCTTTCAAGTCTTTTATGACAAACTAAATGTACGTTACGGGTTTTCTGTGCAATATGATTTGTTCAAAATGACATATTTTTCGGTCATTTGGAAAATGAATTTTGTTCAAATTTCAATTCAACGCGAAATCAATGGGTCGTCGCACAGATTGTTTGTGTTTTGAGAAATCTCACAATCTTTTGGCAAGGACTTCGCTTACTAAAAGCCAAAGGAGATCGTAATAACTTGAAAATTTCGTACATCCTCTAATTGTCGCACACCTATATCAATATTGCTCTACTTTAACCATGACAAAGGTCAAGAAATATTATGTGATGGCAAATTTGAGCAAAATTGCATTATTTTGATGAGTTTTGAACTCATTTTGAATCAACCCCAGTAATTGATTTACCTAGTCAGCAAGTGGCGACTCCTTATGAAAAATAATCATTTCCGAGAATGCACCATTGTTTCAGTTCATTGGGAAAAAATTAGTGATGGACCGAAAGGGCTCATAACCGATACCGAAAGCAGTTGACTGCAAAATTGTATAAATGCAAAATCCACCCTAAAAATCAAAGTGCTGAAGTGTTCGATGTTGGGTAGTCGCAAATTTTGTAAAATCGGGAAACTTAAATTTCAGAGGTTTTTTAACGAATTTTTTTTCGATTTTGTTCTCAAAAAAAAAATTCTTTATAGTGCATGTCTGCTTTCGGTTTCGGTAGGCATAACCGAAACCGAAACCGAAATTTCGGCCGACCGCCTTTTGGTCCAACACTAGAAAAAAATGACCCCATTCCTAAGACTTTTAAAGAAGATTCTCATCCAGAGACTGTTCAATGAGTAAATAGCAAGTGTAAATCAAGCCAATTGCATTGCTCATTGTTAAGAGAAAATCGAAACATTAAATGCAAAAAGTGAAAGAAACCATACTGTACATAAGGTAACAAATTGCCCAACGTTAAGTAGGCATACAAGATCTTTTCCCAATCGGCCATTTTAAGTAATCTACGTTTTTATCTAACTATTTCTTGAGAAATGTTGCAACACCAAAAACGAGAACAAAAAGTAACAAATAAACTCGAGGTATGTAACTGTAACCTTCTTTTTCATCCAAGCTTTGGACTAATGGTGGGACCTGAATCATTAATGACACCCCTGTTTTTTTCAGCGAACACTAAAAAGTTATTATGAAGTACGTCACCTTTGGATATGTCATTATATACCATAATGTCATTCATGGTAAAGTAAAGCAAGTAGAAATATCAGCATACAAGTTTATAGATTTAGCACAATGAGCAAAAAAAGTCATTCCTCAATATTGTTATAAAACATTGCATGCTGTGGCATAAAGCTTAAAAATTTTAACAGAACTAAAAGAAAAAGGAAATAGAAGTCGTTGTCGCGCTCATGAGCGTGCCTATTTGTTTGGGAATTACTAGATGATTGCTTTTAAAAGATCCCTCTACCCACGGGGTAGTAACAAATTGAGAAGGTAAGTTTTATGGGAAGGAATCTGAATTTGAGTTTATCATTGAGTTCCACCATGATGGGGCTAAGCCAGGGGCAGGAAACCAGTGGGCCTGAAAGCCATCGATAGTAATGTGCTTGTGGGCTCACAGCTCTGGGGTCGTTTCTTTTGGGCCTCTGATCTAAGCCTTGGTCAAATTAAGAACGAGTGGTCTTCTCAAAACCCAAACCTCAATTCCATTGAGAATTTGTAGACTGCCCTGAAGAGTGGGGAAAGGTTCTCTTACATTTTCTCTTTTACTCTTGTTCTCTTTTACTTATAGTTCTCTTATATCACTTATACTTAAGTCCTATGAGAAGATATTGCCAGCAATGAAGAAGGCCAAAGGTTATGTAATAAATTCCAACAGCCAAACACAGAAATGTCATGATAATTTATCAATTTTAAAGATAGAGTTGTTTGACTTTGTACCAATTATTGATTCTTATGGCATGAGCAAATAAATATGTCTGCAAAATTGAGTTCACAAAGATTTCTACATCATTGAGTTAAGATAACAGTAAAAAATGTTAATATTGAGTAACGATTTTAGTGATTGATGCCCATTAAGATTAATAGCTCTAGGTAAAGAAAGCCAAAAATATTGTTTTAAAAATCGTTTTAGGCCCTAAGATATGCCTAAACTGCTCGTGATGTGCTCAAAAATTCGCTGAAGATTCTCAAAATTGCTCTTAAACCATAAAAGTACTAATTAGTAAGCAGGACTACGAAAATGATATTTGTTTAATCATACAGCTCAGGTTTGGGGATTGCTATTCAATCTCAATGCCATCAAAAATATTTGTATATTTTTGCAAACGAAAACAAACGAAAATTCGTTCTGGAAACGAATTTCCAAAAAAGCAAAAAAAAGCATTAGACATCTACTTATTATCTACACATGTATAGGTAAAGCTTTGATATCCTAAAACATGTGTGTGAAGAAGCAAAGGATTCACATATGATAAAGTGAATGCGTGAAATATTTTTTTTTGCAGATTAAAGTTATTTTTCCTTATGTTTAAAGACATTCTATAGATTTCAAGGACTGGTATATTAACGCATGGTCCGCATGGACGATGTTTGGCAACATTTTGAAGTAATAATTTGATTCTTTGGAATCCACTGAACAAATTAGCCTCTTTGATGTTAAGTCCTCTTTTTGCAATAACACAAGGCTTGCTTAATTACTTTTAATTCAATCACCCTAAAAATAAATTTTGCGTATTATCGACCCAAATCCAGCCTACGCATCTTTATGTGAAATATCGATCGGTTCCTGGGACCTAGAATCATCCAATGGACGTTAAAATAGGAAAAACTTGGAATCGCCAAAATGGGCTGAGCAAAGCAGCACAGCCAACGGCCTTGTTTTGCCGCAAGCGGTAAGATTTAAAACGCTCACTTGAAGCAACCTTTGTCATGTCCCATTACATAACAGAGAACAATAAGAAACCGGAAAAAGCCGTGGCCAAAACCTTTTGGTACAATTTTGGGAATTTAGGGCGTTTTGCGATTGGTTTTGGAACGTGTGTCGATTCTTTCTTCAATTTTCACGAAAACTCAAAAGGCTGAAAAATATTGAAAAAAAAATGCTTTAAAACTATTTTTTAGGCCAAATACGAACTAAGCCATAGACCACTGAACCCCACTTACAGTACTCTATGATAAAGCATATCTTGGCCGTCTTTAGTTACAGGACTAAAGATGAAAGCTAAAAATTATGAAAGATTACAGAATTGTCCCAATAGTCTACGGGGTAAATCTTAGAATAGCTCTTTTCAAGTTATCTTTTGAATCCTTTGATTGAATTGGTCTTTCGGACTGACCTTGGAAGCTTGTACTGATAGTCTGACTTGATTTTGGATTTCTTAAATTATCGAATGTGAGGGTTATTGACTAACTAAGTCAGTCATTAGGGATAGATTCCCTGTAAAGTAGGTACACTTTCAAGTTGGGGCAAACAATTTGGGTTAGATGACAAGATATATTTCTTTAATTTAAACTTGTTACAAGGGCATTTTATTTTCGTCACAACCAACAAAAAACATGTGTACTTTATATTATAGTTTCAGTCCTTTAAAAAGTTGTGATTTCAATAAGTTTTACTTTAAACATTCTAATGCATAATGTTGCATGCAATTTGTAAATTATTGTTAAGGTCCAAAAGAGGAGTAATTATCCATTCATATTTTTCAATTTCAGATGTAGTAAAACATTTTTAGTAGAATGTTATGGAAATTGATGATTATTATCGGGCAAAACGTTGACGTTTTAGAATCCAAATGTTGCAAAAAGACCTGAATAAATCCAGTCTCGTCCATTTTTCAACTTTCTGGGAAATTCTGTGGATCTGGCATAGCACGATATCATATGGTTCATTTCATTTAGATTTTATTCAACTGAACTGTTCCGCAACTTACCCCTAAATTCAGATGACTTTTAAAATATGATTTTCACTCACTTGGCGTTTGACAATCTTGGCTTTTGAATCATTTTCCGTACTTTGAGAATCTTCACTTTGAGCCAATATGGATTCCAAAGATTCAATATAGCAAATGGCATTGCGCAGGATTTCCACTTTGGGTAAGCGTTGATTGGGCACATTCGACGTTTGTTGTCTCAAAATCTCAAAGGCTTCATTGACCTTCAAAAGAAAAGGAATGGTGCTTGATTGAAAATGGCTGGTTTCAGTTTTTGCGGAAATATCAGAGACGTTATACGGAAACTGAACTGGTGTTGTTTCTTTGGAAGGCTGTTCATGAAGAAGGAGAAATCATCTTTTAGCAGATATTCTGGCCTCCATAAAAAGAAAATCCTGGATGCTCATCTTTCTTTGAGCGTTTTCTTTTCGCAGAAAGAATTGTGGAAAGAATGTTTATTCATGTGTTGGTATTTATTAATATAACCAGAATATCCAAGACAAGGAAAAGAAAAAAAAGAGTAAATTGAGACAATTAATTGTTGAAAATCAAAGAGACTTCGAAAAACACGACAGTTTCAGCTATTATTAGATGTAACAGATGTAATTCTGGCCTAAAAGTGAAGCAATGGAGAACGCTTTCTTTACGTTTTTTTCAGTCTTGAAGTAAGCAAGGACAGTGTCCTTTTAGGGAGTGCTAGACTTTTGAAATAGCTTCTAGTATTTTTGGGACTTGATGACCAGGAAGTCTGCAACAATCAAAGAAAGAGCAATTTAGATCAATAAAAAAAAGAGCTCCTTTGGTCCTTAGCTCTCTACAAGGTGACACTTTCCGTCTTTGCTTCAAGACCGAGATAAACACAATAGAAAGAAGAATCTTTTATGCTTTGCTTTTATGGCAGATTTTCACCCACAAAAGACCTCAAAGGGCCCTTCTCGTACTTTTCTTAGCCTTTTGCGCTCTCTCAAAGTGGCTGCGTATCGTCGATCCATTCGCACATTTCTTCGTTTACACACTTTACACGCCCACATGAGGCAATGGGAGTGGTTGGTGGGGGCGTGGGTTGTTGGAAGAGGATAACCATAACCATTTTGCTGATGGTGAAAATGATGATCCCCCGACGATGTTGTCGAGGATGGACTGGACGAGGTCGAAGACGTAGCCTCCACCATCATCGCCTCACATGACCCAATCACTTCCTCATTGACGTCTATCCCTTCAGAAACTGACTTGGTTTGTTACTCAATTAGCACTTGAACACTCCACAAGGAACGAGCAAACCAGCAGGGAGTCCCTTTTACCCACCCAAAAATCTCAAGTCCTGTTCCTTGTTCCTTCTTGCACGCGCTTCGCCCTCAAAATGCCGCTACTTCTCCAGATATTTCTCCGTTGTCAAATCTCTCTACTCACTCCTAACCTCGGATGGCTTTTCCAGATCTGCGTCGGAGAGAGCGTCGGACATCTCGTTGGAAATGTATCGCAACTAGTAGTCAAAACAATCTCGATTCTTGGGAGCGGACTCTTCGAATCGCTTTTTGGTCCTATTCCTTCCACATCCCCCGTGGTGAGAAACATGGTAAAGACGACTCTGAACCAGAGAGGTCTTGTGGAAATTTGGGTCTTTGTCCTATTGGAAGATATTGATAGTGGGAAATGGATCATTGAAATGATTTGGGACAATGCTACCGAGTCACGGAATCGCTTTGGCAAATGAAGAAGCGTGTTAGGCCAATAATACCTGATGTTCACCATCAATCTCCTTCATCGCAATCCCTTTCAAGAAATGAGGGGGAAAACCTCAGATCGTAAAATTGCTCTCGAAACAGCTGTTCCTTCTTCCGAGTTAATGCTCACAACCGAAAAACGGGAGACACTTCTATAAAAAAGGCCAAATTCACTTCTCAAAGAAAGAATTTCCGAAGCAAAAACGAGACAAAACTGAACGATATTACATATCAACATTTGAGTATTGTTCAGCTAGTATGAAGTGCCATTCCAATTCCTCTTTTGGTTGGGCTGCGGATGTCAGAGGGGAACAAGGCATGTGTGGAAAAGTAGTTGTGCGCCATTTTATGGACTCCCGAGGTGTGTAAACTGTAAAGAGAGGGGAAATTGAGTGGAGAACGACCCAAACGACTCGTCGCCGTTACTTGTCTGTCCCAAGGTAATCTATTATACGCTCATTTTGAAGAGAAAACACTTTTGAAGTGTGTTGAATTCCTCTGAATTTCAGACCGAAAGGAGGATAACGGGACGAGAGTGCTCTTCTGGAACGACTTGTACCTCTCAGTGAGTAGTTCACAGAGACTCCTGAAAATGCGGGAGAAGATTTGTACAAAGGGATGAAACGTGGACCTCCAAAACGAGTCCTTACTACAGTGGTTTCAAACCCTTGTGAAATCTCATTAATGTCGAATTTCCGAGTTAGGAAAACATAAAAAGAGGTCTTACTATGGACTGTTGATGATCAGAGGACGTGAAAAACCTTAAAGAGAGTGTCAAAAAAAGAATTTAAATTTTTAAAAAAATCTACATCAAATACGTACTCGTAATGTGTTTGGGTCGAGGTGTCAAAAGCAATACTTAAGTCGGGCAAAAATCATGAAAAACATGTTTTGGCTTAATAGATATTTTTTTTTTCATTTTTTGTGAATTAAAATTTCGTATTTGAAGTCCAAAAAAATGGCTTGCTTTTTGTAAGGCCAAAAAATTGTTCTTGTTTCTTAAAGTCGACAATCTTCGGGTTAGCTTTTAACCTGAAACAATTTCGTCGGTTTTAATGAACTAATTTATATTTTTTGTAGGGTTGCGGATTTTTCATTAACGCTACAAGGAATGGGATTCCCTGGAAAGAAAGTTGATCATTAACGTTACTGCATAAGACATAAATATAAAACTATCATTTTTAATGAAATTTGGTTTACCAACTCTTTCTTTTAAATGTTAATTTTATACTTATATCTGATGCAGTAACGTTAATTAATTTGTTTTTAATTTATCATAAATTTTAGTAAGTTTCTGACTGTTTCGAACTTTCATCCAATCCAATAATGATTTTTTTCTTTACAGTGCTTCAAAATTGCACTCAGTTTAAGGTCTGAGGTAGCGTTCCGACTCATTCGGATTTCGCCCAAGGATTAAGTAGGATCGGAAGTTGGGAAGAGCGCCCCTCATGCTAGGGTAAAAAGGTATTACTGCATCTCTTCATTTTCTCCATCGAGTAATATTACAGGGAGAAATTAGACCTGAGCATGTCGAGATCAAGATCTTTGCATCTTCATTTTTACGAGCATCTATCCAATGCAACAAGATAGTCAACCGTTTTCCCTTGGGGCTACGGGAAAATTTGGAGGCAAAAAGAGCGAGGTTGTTAAAAATCAACTTTGCACACTCATGGGAAGGACGAGCATAATGGGGACATTGGAGGATAGTACTTACTTCAACGCGTGGGTAAGAGACTGACGAAGAGTGGGATATCGATGACAAATGCCAAAACAAGCCCTCCAAATCTCCCAGGACCCACTAAAGTCACGACCATTTCCGACAAAAATCTCAAAACAAAAGCTCCGAGCTCTTGTCATTTCCCTCGTCTGAGCTTTTTGTGGAAGTTTGGATGAAAATATTTCGGTTTTGAATCTCTGTCATGAAACCTTTATTTCATTGGTTCTTGAAAACTTTCCAACGCATGTGGAAGGCCCTTAAATGCCACACTTGTTGGAAAGGCCTTTCACAGGTGTTTCTAAGAAGCTGCTTTCTCCATCTCTGAGTAGAGTTAGTGCATAAGTACAGCCTTTTCTACCTGTGGCCTTCGATAATACACCAGTGTTAAAATGAGCCTTCATCCCCTCTTAAGGGACCTTCAGGCCAATTTGAAGTGTTTAAAAGCCACCAAAATTAAAGACAATCCTCATGCCAAGATCACCGATGCCAATCCACATTTGGTCAGCCTTTGCAAAGGCCTCGAGGCCATGTTTCAACACGGCCTTTTACCCAACGATAACGTCTTTGTGCTCTTTGAAGTGATCAGCCTCGAACCTAAACGCGAGGCTGGAATGAATGCCTTGGTGAAGCACATCGTTTCAGAGATCAAGAAGATCCGAACGCTCAAAACCGATTTGGGTCGAAGTCGGTATTTCTTTCGATGTTGCCTAAACAACGGTTGGTTGACCTCGCTGGTCATCTCACTCCGGAATTGGAAGTCCATTGGTGATTGGTACCAATCAGACTCGCTCCTGCTCCGCAATCCCAATGAAAGCATTATGAGCATCCTTCCAGATCTGGATTTGCTCCACTTTGACCTTCATTTAGCCAACCGCTCATTTTTAGATGATTCCTGGGAGCTTCCCATCTACAACCGATTTGAACTTATTCCAGGGTCAGATCTGGGGTTGATGATTTGCTCGGTTCAAGGAAAGATTGTGGTGACCAAGGTGAAACCATATTCGAGTGCGGGTGAGGATGGCAAGGTTCAGGTGGGTGATGTGATTGACGATATTGATGCCACGCCTACTTATGGCCTGGAACCGGAGGCCATTGCTAAGATTGTGAAGAAGTGCGGGAAACGCCCTCTGGCCATTGGTGTGGTCAAGGCCGAGAAGAATGGCCAGATCTTCCCTCCATTGAAGATTTTGTTGGAACAGACTTCGATTGATCTGAAGAGATTGGAGGAAATGTGGTCTCTTAGAAAGAAATGGCGACCCAATTCGTTGTTGTTGGATGACGATAATAATTGTCCGGGCAATGATGGGAATGACGAATTTGATCCTTTTTTGGAGGATGAGGAAGATTTTCGATATAATATTAAAGGTGGAGCTGAGCTTCTGTACATTGGAAGTCTGAAGGTAAAACGTTCTTTCTCTAATGGAAATGGGTTAGATTTGTCTGTAGCTGAAAGGTGTTTGAATATTTTGACACATAGTACCTAGCGGCTCTTCCTGACGTTTCTCAAAGAGGGTCATATATTTTTGGTTTGGAAATGAGCAATATTCAAAATTAGTTCTGGCAGTGAGGAGGAATCAAATCTATTTCGTTAGTGTAAGATTGTTTTTCATTGTAAAAACCTCTAAGCTAACAAGTTTGCACGTCTAACACGGTGTTTCTTTGAAGGGTAAAAGTTATTTTCAAATTCCAAAACTATTTGAGACCAGTTTTGAGGTGTGAATGCAATACTATATATGTAATTGAATTCTGTTAATTAGGTCACGGGCAAAAAAACGATATAAGGTCGCTTAAAACAAGCTTAAAGATATTTTGTTGAACATTCACTTCTACTCAAGTCTCAAGTAGTCTTATGGGTGTGTCTACCTAAATTATTGTCGAAATATCTAAATATCGTTTGTCTAAATTGATGTAATGGCCCTCTACTTTGGTCCTTCGAGAATGTAGAACAAAAAGGCCGTTGACAATAGATCCTTGAAATAGATTTCCGAATTATTTTAGCGGAGCACTGCTCTCAGTACATCTAAGACTTTTGTCAAAGTAAATTTACAAACATTTATTTCGAAGCATGTTTTAAGTAACATTATAGAGTATTTGTCCGGGACCTATTTAACCGAATTCAAATAGATGTTCGAGATTGCATTTACATCCAAAAACTGGTCTCAAAAGTTTCTGCAATTCAAAAATGACTTCTCCAACTCAAAGAAACGCCGTGCTTACCTTTTAAAGGAAAAGTGTTTTGATGGATAAGAAAATTTTTTTGAGACAAAAGCTCAAATGTTTTGCCGGCTCCAAACCAAGCAAAAAGGGTGCTTTTAAAATTAACTTCAAGCGTGTTTTAAGCCTAACCGGGCACTGTTTTGTCAACAATTTATGCTGACATTCACATGGCATTAAGTTAGAATTCAAAAATCATCAAAGAGCTTAGGAATATGTTCATTTAAGAAGTATACTTCAATTATGCATCCCTGTGCACAACGGCAAATGGTCTTAAAGTGTGATTCATGATCAAAATCTTACTATTTTAGATAAGGCTACAGGACCTGTGCATTGACCCAATTCATTTAATCTTCCCCTGACGTTGTGAGATAAAAAAGCAATGTTCTAAAGCAATATTTTTCTCATTTTTCAAAAATAGAAAAGATTGTGTGAAATCTTGGTGTTTAACCAAAACATTTTCTTCTTTAGTTTTCATCAAAAATATTTTTGTTCTACTGTAAACTTCCCGTCTAAAAACGTATACCTTTGACACTAAAAGTCGTATTTGGCTAACTTAGGTCTGCAGGAATAGTAAAAAAAAAGTTCAATCCAAAAAACACAATTGGGGCAAATTTCCTGATCTTACCAGGTCTGGATTCACCAAATCCACAAAATATTTCCATTGAACTGAAAATATTAACATAGTAAGGTCATCGGAAATAAGCTCGCGACTAAAAACTCATAAAAAGTAGCTTCACATTTGGCAGGATCAAAAACCATTTTGATTAAATTTTTTCACCTTGTGTGTCGAAAAAAACTTATTGATTGTTTGTTGTACCGGCTTGGCATTTTTACTTATGATCTTGTTCATAGGTTGGTAATGTAGGAGATGCATCGCTTCTGGATAAAGCCATTCATCGAGTGATTCATGATCAAAAGAAGGTTCATCACTCAGTGAGGATTTACCTTCAAGAATTGGGAATCAAAATGTTTTGCAACGAAAAAGACAAAGAGATCCTTAACTACACCTACCCAGAAGTGAGCCAAAATTGATGTCAAAATGACTGAGTTGAAATACTTTTACCAAATTGTTCATAGATTTCAGCTTGTGGGTGTTGTTCTACGGACAATCATTACTTGGCATTCATTGCTGGCAACGACCTTTGCACTATGGCCACAGAATTCATGTGCCATGTATTCTATTGTGCCAATCAGGCCAAAGCAAGGGATGTGATTTCAACGATTGCCGAGGGATTTGAGCGAACTCAAAACGCTGTTTAGTTAAAGGAGACGAAAATTTCGGAGCGGAAATGAATTTGAATAAGTTGCGGGACTACATTTTGAGAACTTGCGCTGAATATTTCTATCTTTCAATTCTTTTTGGAAACTTACCTACTCAAGGACTCAATAAATCAACTGAAAAATTCTTATATACATCGATCCGGTGTAAAAAAGGAGTAAAAAAATTCTTAACTCATCATCAATCAATATTTAGGCGTATTTTTGCGATATTTTATGTACATCTACCACTTAAATCACGTATCAGTTTCAATAAGCATAAACGGTACCAAGAGATGGAAAGTAATTGTAATTTTCGAGGGGCTTTTCGAGACTAGAATTAGTCAAGTTAAAGCAAGTTATCACTAGCATTTCCAGTTATCACTAGTCATAGATCCTTGCACTTACAGAGCAACTGTAGCTCAACCAAGAGAGCCCAAAACAATTTTAAGGTGGATGGACCCTTAATCAAAATGACCATTGTTAAAAATGTCTACCATCTGTTCCTTTTAGGGGGCAGTTATTGATCCCTTCTCAATATTCTCGTGAATTTAATCAGTTTTGACAATCAATTACGCCATCGCGATGTGTCGATATATCAGAATATCCTGGCTATTCCACTATCAGACTTATTGATCGAGTATTGAATGAAGGGACAACAGAGAAATCCTATTGTTTCATGTTTATTGAGAACATCGTGTATCTTTGGATATATATTATAGTAGCTAAAATGTGACATGGACTGCACTATTTGAATTCATTTTTGTTTGTTCAATCTTACAAAATATCGTTGCCAAATGAGTGAAACCAAGGTTTGTGCTTGCTTTTTGTGTTGCCCGAAAAAGAATTGAAATTTGAGGTGATTATTAATCTTACTGAACCATGGAGGGAGAGTGGGTGTGGCTATTTTTTAAAATTAGTGATGCTCTGAGGCGACAAAATCATGACTAAGTTTTCTAGAACAAGAGTGCAACGCAAAACTGTTCGTCGATTCTTTTGAGATTGATAAGGAGGAAAAGGAGACAGGAAAAAACGATCAATACTTTTAGTTAAGATGCGCTTAGACTATTTACATTAGGTTTGAGTTGACTCTTGAGTTTCCAAAAATGTTGGGCGAAATCATTTTGCTTTGTTTGTAAACACTTCTCAGATCTTGAACAGTCTTCAGGGTGAGAAAGTCATCAGATCATCGTTTCATAGAGTACAATATATGTATTAAGTTGTATATATTAATTCTTCTCTTTTGATATCGGGACCGAAACTCGGCCAAATTTTGGAAGGAGGAGTTGCTTGCGTTGGTTGAAGATCTCTATGGTTTGGACGGGGTTCAAATTTGATTGGAAGTGTCCTCTGAGAGCCGTCAGAGTCACCCTTGAAGGATAGTGATGATGTGGTTTGTATCAAAACAGAAACGGAACCATCTTAGATCTGGCCTCGAGCCTTCATGGCCTTGGCCAGGAGAAGGCAGTCCACGAAAAGGATGATACCAGTGATGATGGACAACGAGCCCATGGCCAAACCGGTGTCGTTTCCGGCGTGATGCTCAACATGGACGGCTCCAGTAGCAATAAACAAGCAGCATCCAACGAAAGAAAACACAATCTCCTGCAAAGCACAATCAAAACAATAATATATACAATTTCTCATTTCAGGTCTATTTTCATAAATACGAAATTAAAGATAAAATTTATACGCACATTTTATTCTGCTCAATGACTAATTTGGACATCACCAATCATGATATCCATACAAAAAAGCTAATCTCCATCTCCAGACCCTTCCCAACCAAATATTTTAATAGCTTTTAAATAACCCTCCGAAGTTCTTACAGAACCGTTAGAAACACATCAGTCTTTTGGTTTCAACCAAAGTTTGGTTTATGTCCTCCTCATGATAACAGTTTTTGGATGGTTGTAAAGGGCGAATAGAGGGGGATTCCAACGCACCAAATAGTGTGTGCACTGTTGACGCAATGGAGGGAAAAAGAATGAAGATGAAGAAGACACGAAGACATGAGAGGGACTCCTTAAAAACACGATTTGCTCGATCGACCACTACGATAATACCCAGAACAAGAGGAGGAGGAGGACGCGAGATGACCTTGATAACTGGTGCTCTCAAAAGCTCTGGAATGTTGTGGCTGGTCGTATTTCGACAAGTGCACAAGTGGTTATTTCAGTTGCGGTTGGAGAGCTTGAATTACCGTTAAATTCTTGGATATTTCAAAACAAAGCGATCCAGCCTAACAAAGATATTGCTTCCAGCATTTGCCTCTTTACCACAAAATGGATGAGGCAGCGGCAAATTGATACCCCCAAGTGCGAAAAAAGGGACCCTGGCGTTGACAAAGACAACGAAGAGCACTTCATTAATTAACACGGCAGGAAACGGACAATTTAAGCTCTTCAAACCATTTCGGTTCCTTATTACCGTTTGTCAACTAGACAGACGTGAGAATTCAAATCACAAGTATCAGGTTCATGATCTTGCAAGCATTGATAAACATTAAAGTTAATTCTGTAAGCTGGCCTTTCGACTTTACAAGGGGGAGTCGAGGTTGCGTTGGGTTTCTCTGATTTGTTCCTACAACTGTTCCTAGCTTCTAGACAGGCGATTTTCTGACGTTGATTGTTAATAAATAATGAACGTATGGCATTTGGAGACAAGAAAGATAGGATAAGGTTCCTTTCAAACGGAAGAACTATGCTAATGATTTATTGGGAAAAAGAACACGGTCCTCTCAAACCAGGGTTCAATATTGCGAGTCAAGTTTCATGAAATTTCATATCGTGCCACCACTGCAGCGTGCATAATCAAAGAGTTTTATATCCTTGTTTTATTGATGAAAACATTCGAGGTTTTATGGCAATTAGGCCAATTAAATGAAAGTTTCTTGGAGCCAAAAAGCGTCCAAATCATACGATTTAGCACTTTTTGTGCACGACAAGCATGACTAGGCTCACATATTTCATTTATTTACTACCATGTGTGCAAAGGTACACATGGAATATGGATGAGGCCATCATTCTCTTGCCAAACAAACTTAGAATATCCAAGCTCTGGTAATACACATACACACGTAAATTGGCAGCTCCGTGTCAGAATAGTCGCAAATCATTTCTGCTTCAGTTCACTGAAGCACCAAACATGAAACGAAGAAAGAAAGCGCGGGAGTCTCAAAAAGCAATGACTTTTTCCGTTTGGATATCGACTTTCCATCTAAAAACATGGATTGCTCCAAGAACTTTCCACTTGTCGAAACTACTGGTCTCGTGATGACGAATGAGAAGACGTTCCCATTTTCCTCCCTTCAACCACTACTTCTACCATTTCCTTATGGTGGTACATCGACCAACAGTGGAGCCATAGATATCCGTCCCTAGGATAGATGCCCTCTTCCAACACCTCCCTCTAATGTCAAGAACCAACCAATCTCACCCAGCGATGGATTTGGAACCCTCAGACCACTGTCCCGTGGCATAAAACTTGGTTTGTAGGGTTGACACGCGATATCAATTGGCCTTAGTCGTGTCATGATTGACCCAGTTCCACTTCATTGCCTGATGAAGGAGGGAACATTGATGGAACCGAGGGTGAAACGAGTACATCGGGCGACATGGGAACAGTGGTTATAATCACTCCATCCATGAATGCAAGAGGGCAATTCTCGCTTTGGAACCGGGGAAAAAAAGCGAGAAAACATACAGGTGTTTGGGGAATTGCACCAACTACTCAAACTTGGAACACGAAATGGCTGTTTTTGCAAATGGTCCAAGTAGTGAGTGACGCGGAAAGTCAACACCGTCATCGACCAAACAATGTACTCTTTCCACGTTCAATGCATGAATACAGTCGCTCTTATCATCTGATCTCGTACATTAGGAGGGGCTACATTTTTCAGCTCGGACGATGAAGTCAGTGAGGATAAAAGTAAAAGTTTTTTTCCTCATTCCAACTTGAATTGCGTCATGAGCATTTTCCAAGTATCTTTCATTTTTTAACAGAAACTAATGACTCGCACTTGGCAATCAGTCAAGCCAACACAATCAAACGGGCTCGTCGGATCTTGACAGGAAAATTTGGCGCACTTTCCACTTCACTTCTAATCTGTGTGTTTGTTTCACATCTAGTTTACGAAAAAATACTTTCTCCAATCTTTGCACAGAGTCCAAATTCGTGCTTCTTTCTGAAAAGTGAGGGAGGGCTGGGAAATCCAGATCGGATGGATGAATTATTTACTCTTCACTATTAGCAACGAATCTGGAGAATTCGGCGATAAATATTTCATCATAAGGCGCGCACGACCATTAGAGGGACTAAAAATACCATTAGCTTCCAATTCGAAAAAGTGGAAAATTGATCAATTCACCATCCATGAGAAAAACTAGACACTCGATGATTGGACCGATCAAAATCAATCCAATTGGTTCACGGTCAAGCGTTTCGCTTTCTGCTCTATACCACTTATACTACAATAGACTTTATCCATCGCTTACCATTTTGTCTGGGACTCCACTGCCCAAAAGGTAGGTGACAATCATGGTTGAGAAGATAATGCAGTAGCCTCCGAAGGTGATGATGGTGAGCCATCTGTGATCCACATTGGTATATGAGGTCTCAGTTTCGCCATTGATATCGAATCCAGCACGAGCCAAGACTAAGACCACAATGGTTAAGGCCTGAAACATAAAACAGAGACGTGCTCAAATCAGGGAAGTGTATCATTGTTGAAGGTGTGGTCTGGGGATGGATGAGAGTCGTCGTCTGTTCCTGTGACTTTTCTCATTGATCTAGCTAGACCCAGATTTTCAAGATAATAAACAGAGATCCTCATTTCCTTCCCTCACCCGCCCATGTTGGCCTCAAGGCACGAGTTCTAAGAATATTCATACATTTCCGTCTGTTTGTATTGTGTGAGCTTGTTTTGAATGAAGGATCTCTCAATTGCCAAGGTTGACGAGGATCGCTTCTACAAACATAGGACTCGTGGTCAAAAGCGAGTATCATTTTAAAGAGCCTCTTCATAACTGGAATGCCAATTGTTGAATTGACTGGCTTCAGGATCGGAAATGGATTTTTTGACAATGCCCCCGTCAGGTAATCCAGGTAGATAGATATTGGCATTATTATTTTGCTTTACGTCGTTTCCTGTCTCAACTCACAAATACACGTAAACTCATCTCCAACCAAGATTCCTTCTAAGCAGGATCTAGAAGGTTCAATAAATTCCTCATTCGTTGGCACCAAGAACAATTCATGATGGATGAATACAATTACTGCTATTGCTTGGAACGAAAAAAAACAAAGGCCCCCCCTTCCCATTAAAGTACACATAAAACCGACATTTGCATGCTGGATTTGTGCATTTGAATTCAAAAATCGCGCTGAGCAAACAGTTGTAAAAGAGCGGGCGAAAGAGAATTCCTCCTTTATGAATGCCAGGGTTGCGATCCGAACTTCCACCTTAGCCTGTCCAGTCAGTCAAGCACTAAGAGGGGTATTCAAGATAATAATGGGGAAAAGAGAGAGGGGGATGGAAAAAAGCACTGTAATATTTCTTGTTGTAACGGGAACCAACTCAGTTGAATTGTTATTTTTTTAATTTAGATTTTTGAAAGGTCAGGTTGGGAAGTACCAATATGGCAACACTGATAGGTAGGTATTAAGCTTGATTTCCGTCATTAATTATTAGCCATTCTTTAGCACAAAAGAGTAAAGAGGATATTTGAAAACGTCCCCTCCACTGTTCAGGAAAGTTCAATGTATTTTGGAAAAAAAATAAGCATTTTTGTGAGTGCTCAGACCCTCAAGTATGAAGCAATGTCTCCCCATGCTTGCAAATTATGGACAGGGTGCGGCATAGGGTTTGAAAGTATTCCTCAGTGGACAGGGGATTCAACTTTCTCCTTGAGGGAGAATGGGAATCATTCACTTTGGCTGGTCATGTCATCTTGACATTGAAAGGTCACGAAAAGAGCCCGAACCTTGTCAATTGCCAAATCAATAGGATTGCCCGCCCATTCGGATTTGGTAATTGAACTTTAGGAGCGTATTAACCAGGTGTGGGTTTACAAGCAAGAGCTCGAAGCTAAACCCCACACTCAAAGAGACAACCTTTGGGTGTGATGTTTCATGTAAATATTTACAGAAAACTCGAGAATAGCCAAGGCTCTAGAATGGGCCAATTATCTTTGATGGACTAGTCCGCCTTGCTATTTAATTCTCCCAGGACTATTCTTATCCTTCCATGGCCCATTATTATCAATTTGATACGGGGTCTTTTATCAATTGGTGCAGATTCTCCGTTTTCAAGTGCAAAAAATGAGAGTCTCAAATTGCTCCCCGCGTTTTTCCAGTTTTTGGCGGGGAAATGAAACGAACAGATCTTGAATGAATGAACTTTTAAGTGAACTTGGCTTGACTGACATGAAGATAAAAGGGTCAGATGTTACAGGGAAATGTTCTGTTCGTTCTGGTCTGTTTATTACGGCTAAATTCCACCCGAAAGCCTCAAATGAGAAGAATGAGGGTTGAAGCGAAAAACGTTATTGCGTTATCTGGATTGTCATAAAATTTCGTCCCTCTTGACAAAAAGGCGCCATGAAAATGAATTATCAGATCCCTTTTTTGGCTCTATGGACCATAGTGGGCGTTGAATGTGTAAATGAGTGAAAGAAGATACATCATTTTGTCATTACCACCAACCCGCCAACAGGTGAGATTTAAGCAAGAAGAGGTCTTTTTTAATGATTTTAAGTGCTGACAGCACTTACCAAGCAGAGAAATTTGATCATGCCAGAGGGGGCTTTGACAGCGGCTTTGTTGACGGCCATGGCTATGGTGATTTAGGAGGTCTCGGTGTTGAGAAAGATGAAAAACTGTAGAATCGGGGAGTGTGGAACTCGCAAGTGTGCTTGATCACAGGTTCAATTTGGGACTGATTCTCGGAGTAGATCCCACGCTCCAAAATGAACCTGGAGGAGGACGACAGGGAGAGCCGAACAAGAAGGAGCAGGAGAAGAAGAGGGGGCTTGGGGGCCTTGCTTGGGGGGATGGCTAGCCTCGAAATTGCGTCTTAGTCCCTCGAATTTTTGGCGGCGAGGAGTCGCGGTAGACACACCTTATTAAAAGAGCGCCCCACCGGCCGTTGAGTGTACCTACCTTCTACGCCTACCGATGCTTTCGCAACAACAACAACGACAACGAGGACGTGTAGCTTGTCGTCGTCATCGTCATTGCGTCGTCTTTGGTCCGCAGTCCTGGGAGAATATAATACATTTGAAAATACACGTTAGAGCCTGCTGGAGGGGGCTTTGGTAGGTTCAGCTTGGTCAGGTGCATGGAAAGGGGGCTTGGTTTGGATTCCCTTCGAAAAACGCGTCTGGGAAGCCTACCTGGTACACTCGCAATCATTGGAATGCCACCTTGGAGGCATTTTTATTCCTCGAGGACTGGCTGACCTTTGGTTAAAAACACAACCTAAAGTATGTACCATACCAAATGTTTGCTTGGAATTGAACAGGTCGTCTTGAAATCAAATGTCAAAGCAAATTTTGGTAAAAATATCGGGTCAAAGGCTTCGTGTTTGGGTCTCCATTTGGTGCGCGTCCGCGGAGTCAAACACGCATTGCCTGACGATTTTTCCACACCCTCCCTCGTCCAGACCAAAACATAGAGAATGTGGCCAAGTTCATGACGCTCATGGCAATCTTCAGAAGGAGCCAAAACTCCTCTGGAAGATTCTCTTGGAGCTCTACAATTCGTTACGAACGGCAAATCAAGAAAAATAACCGAAATTTTTGGCATTCATTGTACTAAATCACCCATGGCCCTCTTTCGAGTAAAATGAGATTGGAATCTGTTAATAACGAAAAAAGATAACATACGGTAACAAATTGATATCGTATTGTACTCAGATCTAGGGCTATGCTTTGTAGTTGCCGCTTGGTGTACGGAAAACGTCCAAGAAGAAGCTACCAAGCTCGAATGTGATTTGAAGCTCTCATTACGTCACTAGATGCTCCATGGAAACATCACCTAGAGAACTACATTGAACGAAGGCAACTTATGGGTCCAATCCAGGCTACTGCGCCGGATCTCCCATTGTAGACCTCTAAACCAAACAATCGGAGAGTTGGTTGTTGGTGTCTTTAGCTTGAGCTTCCAAAGCCTTAGGTTCCGCCAACGCAGTCCTCCAACCATCACAACGCAGAACTTACAGGTACGTATACGTATATCTCTGGAGAGTTCTCTTCGTTAAGTTCTCCAAAGAGCTGTGACTGAAAAATATGCGGAAAACGAAGAATCACAGAGTGACGTGAATTCGAAGAACCACTGCAATGGGAAAGAGGCACAAATTTATCCACAGCATTCGTGAATCACATGTCCAAGAAAGCTTATGAACATGAATCAGATATTACTTGTCAAATAATCCCGGATGCATACAGAACTATACAATGCCTAATCGACCAGACGAGTTGGCACTAACGTAATCTTTTACGATATCTGATCCCAAATGGAGTTAGGGGGCAACCATTAGACTTGGGATCGGAGATTCGTGGATAATAAAAAGCAATCCATGTCTCTCCCACAAAACCGGTTCAAGTAAGATTCTCAATAGCTCTGGGCATTAATCCTACCTTGAAGATGGTCGATTGTGAGTGTGGACTACCTTTTTTCCGTCAAAGCGGCCTTTCATGTGAGAAATCTGGCTTGGAGCGGTATCCTAAGTGTTTTTAGTTGTTCATAAAAGGTATGATTCTTCGATGCCACACAAACCAAATAGAAAAAAACACATTCCTTAACTAGGAAATTTATCGTTTGTGATATGCAATTTTCCTGGAGATGAGTGAGATGAAGAAAAATTAAGAGTCATCTCAAACTTGAGATCAAAACAAGGTGTTGGAGCTAGTTTAGGGCGTTCTTTCATGTTCCAACTAAACAAGAAAATATCGAAGGTCCCAATGTGTGCATTCTTTAGACAAGATGTTTTCAGTCTTTGCCAATCAAGACAAAACTCGTTAGATCTACTTCATTCAGGTAAGTTTAGGCACTTGTCGTGTACGGTACGACATTCGTATCTTTAGAATCTTGTTCCTAACAACCTAGAGCATCCTTTTTCTCTTTTGCCAGCTATCAAATTATCCATCGAGCATTTGCTATAACAAACCATGTCCTCTGGTGTCAAAGTCTGCCTTCATTTTTTTTCAACCGCAACTTTCTGGTCCCCGGTGAGTTCCAAGTCCAATTGAGAAGTCATCAATCAATCGAGCACATTTTTAAAGGTCGATTAGGTGACTCACGGAGAGACATTATTAGCTTTAAAGAGACCTTCATGCTCGGGGAGGAGTAAGGTGCCCATGGTCAGTGCTCAAATATTCCATATAATTATGCTTTGAAGTTGTCAAGACCCCTCAATGGATTAACCGCGTGTTGTGGTCAATACGCCCAGAACGTTCCACATGGCACACTAACAAAACAAGGTACACATGATGGATCTTCCTTGCGATATGGACAGGTAGAGTTTGTGGAACAAAAAGGGAACACTGCACAATGAGAAGACGAACTTGAAAATCTAGTAACATTTACGAGTACTGGCTGAAACAAAGAACAAACTGGAGGGTTCCATTAACTGTTATCGTTGAGAAAGCTAATTCAACAACGTCACTTTGAGAAGTACATTTGGAAATGACAAGCAACACGTACGAATGGAGCAAATCGGTCATTTAGAATGAGTATTGTAACTGACGTAATATTCATTGGGGTTTAAAGTTGAGAGAATGGTTTGATCTTGGTGTTTTAATGACGCAGGGATTGACATGGTTTCGATTTGTTCCAGGAATGTTAACTCATAGATTATTATTCCACTCCTTATTCACAAAAAATGTTGAATTGAAATAGCTTATAGTTTGTTTGGTAGTTCTCAGGTGTTTGTTTTTTAGATTAAATATTTTGATTTGGATCTTGTCGAATCTTCCCTCTCCAACCAAAGCCATGAAAGAAGTCCAACTTTCCCTCCTCTCATTTCAGAAGTCTAGTCAATGCGTCATTACAAAATTATTGAGGTCAATGTGCGGTCAAAAATAGTATTTATGTGTATAGTTACTTCCTTTCATAAAAAACACTTCGAAGAATTTCTACACATTAAGACACAACCCGGATAAATGAGAATTCAGTGACTCATGCCACTAAATCAATCTCGAACCATTTTGAATTTGTTGCATGAATAAATAAAATGGCAAATGGACCTTTCACTGACTCAAGTCCAGGCAAACAACTTTTGTAAGTCTTGACACCAACAGAATACAATTGACAAATCTATCTCTAACCATCATTGGTGACAAATCCTCACGCAAAAAGATAGACGGACGAACTCCGAGAGCTCAAAGATTACCTACTCATTCATAGATTTCCAAGCCGAACTTTGATTTCTCGAACTAATTTCCATAGAAACTCATCTTGACATGACCTAGAACCATTGGTATCGGCATTTTCTTTGTCTTGGGGGACTGACAAACGAATCATATCGCCCACATACCAAACCACAAACATTTTCTCGACTCTTCATGCTCGTTTCTTCGTCAATCGTGTTTGCTGGAGCATAGATGGTTTTTGGTTTTAGCCCTTTGGTAGTATGTACTTTTAGATCTTGGCATACATGTCTAATACGCAATCTTAGTTGGTATTATGGGCTCATCACAACGTTCTTGGCATTCTCAGTGGTCAGCAACCAGTTTCATCCGAATACCTCGTTTCAAGTTTTTGATGCCGGAGGATGCATCCATGAGTTGTGCAATCCAATCCTAACAACTAGCTCTGTATTTTTTTTTATTTATATAAATCACTATAAGTGTAAAACAGACATTTTCCAGGGCAGGGCACATGTCCATTAAGATATTGGGTTTGGCTGAATAGGTAGATTTCACACTTGAATTCGGGATGGATCGTTCTGGAAGCCGAATTCCCAAAACCTTTGGAGGTAGATTGGAATGTGCGTCTTCTTGGCTCGAGATAAACAGATGCATGCCACAAGACGTTGATCTTAACCGAGTCTTAACATGGCTTGGAGTAAAACAAAAAAGTCATAAATTCCTTAGATTTTGTTCAATTATTGATAAAGGTGTGAAATGCCTGTATGTTACAAGGTAAACTTTGCGTGGTTGAGAATTGAGGTTAATGAAGGGCAAGTGTTGAATTATGTACGCACATTTGATGACATCAGATAACTCAATGCATATCTGGAGGACGATTTAGCTTTTTTTGTTGAGAGGATAACAAACCCACCCGAAAAAGGGTTTTATTCAGGTTCAAAACCCCCATTGATAGCTTCGTAATCACCAGGGTTGATCTTAACGGGTCGTGAATTAGGCCCTACGTCATCATTTTTAAATGACCTGGGCCAATGAGCACCCTCCCCAAAGATGAATGGTGCCAAAGACGAGAAGAGATGAGCAAGCTTGCGTTATCTGGAAATGGCAATATTGGCGGTGACAAACGTGAACTATAAGCAAGCGAGTTCTGTGAATTGAATACAAACTTTTCAAACAAAACGGACCAAAGTCCTCCCAATTTTGGAATCAACAAAGGGTACGGGTTAAAAGCTCACAACTGTTCATGAACTGTCAGGTTATTCGTCAGGACTCTTTAGTCCCGCTCGGGCCCAATTTTGGATTCAGTATGTGGATGGAGTAGGCACACATAACTCAGATGACAATCTTCCATCGAGGGAATCTCAGGGTCACCAAAAACAATGACTACATAGGATTCATCCTCAAGGGACCGTTGGAATCACTCAAAAGGAAACTAAGCGAGTTCAATTCTACGATTTAGTTGGTTTAGGGTGGCGAATAGAATTTAGATTTGTCAAAATGGCTATTTTGAATGAACAAGCCATTAACATAACGTATGTCAGTGGCAATATGTTGGTGAGGTTCTTTTTGTTTCCAGTTGTCGGGCAAGAATTTTGGCACGTTTTGAATTGCGTCGATTTTACATCTACAACATACTTGCCTATCAACAAAGGAACACACTTGAACCTCAAATCTGGTGTATAACCAATAATCCAACCGATTGCAAATCGCAGGTCTGAGAGATCGAGAGAGTGCGCAAATCAACTCTCTGTACTTGTACCATACGCCACCTCACAGGCCTACCAAAACATTGCACTGGTAGTTAGTATAGTAATAGTGAGAGGCAACCAGTCTGAACCACATGTATTCTACTTGCACACTTGTTGCTGCTTCTTCTTCCATATCATGTGAACATAATGAACAGTATTTTGATCGTAGTTGGCCCAGACAAGCACTCACCATTCATTGATATGCTCCGACGATCAATACCAATTTGAGGATGAACAAATGATGACGACAAAGAATGATAGAACACAAAATCTAGACCAATGTTATCAGGAGAATCAATCGCAGAAAGAACAAGAAGGTTGCTTATTTTATTTGGACATTGTACCAAGAATAATTGGTCACCCTTTTGAGTGTCTAGTTATGAGGCTGTGGTTATATATTCTTTGTAGCGTTTAGCATTTGACCGCACATTTAACACGGAATTCCGGCTCTTTTTGTGGTTTACCCTGAGGTTGATTAACGTGGATGGTTTTTAAAAGTGCAGTTTGAATTGAAATGATGATATTAGCGAATGTTATCCATCATATTAGGAGATTTGGGGGGACGACTTGTTTATGGCTCGGATTCCGACAAAAATGTTGCCGAGTCCTTGATGTGGGGTGCCACAGTTCATAAATCAGTGTTTTTGTCTCGGCCCACTCATTATCAAAGTCCGACAATAAAAGTCAACTCATCTGCAAATGCATTTTGACAAAGTAATAGCGACTGGCAACAGCTTTTCGAATCAAAATTACCTAAACTGCACATTTTGCACTAACTCGAGCAACTTTTTTTGGTAACACTGAGAAATCTAAAAAGTAAACAAACCGTTTCGAAACAACAACTTGTCTATTCAGTACATGCCAACTTGGGCCTCTTTTCTGATTGCCTCACATTCATTGCAGATTTGGCTAACTTTCATGAGACATTTGCCAACACCCACATTTTTTAGCTCGCTCACCCATTACGTCACAGATCTGAGTATTTCCATGCATTTTTAGCAGCTCTCTCATGACATGGTGCATGGGCACGCGTTACTGAGAATTGAGGGGACTCAAAAACGTGATTTTGAAATTGGATTTTCTTTCCAACAACAAAAGACGACGAACGCCACACCGTACGATCAAGTGATAATCCCTCTCGCCCATAGGCAGGTGTCAAAATTGATTTTGATGAATGTTACGTTGAATCTCACTTGTAACACGTAAAAGATCAAGTTGTGAAGCGCCTTTTACGACTTATTGGAAGAATGTTTGAAACCATTGACCAAGCAAATCAAAGACGTCTTGTTGGCATATGCATTGCGTTCAAAGTAAGGGGCAAATGAATGAATTACCCCTATGAAAAGTGCAACGTTGAAACGAAACGATAAGAACGTCGTGCTCAGCCTGCCCGAATTAGTCTCAAATATCGTAAGGAATCAAATGCAGGGGCATGCATGTGGGTCAATGTCGAAATTTGTACATAAAAAGCGGCTACCTACAAGCAGAACAGAACCAGATTGTTTTCGTACTTGTTAGTAGTCTTGGATCATTAACCGCAATTTTGAGGTCTTTAGCAAACGATGATCTTGGCCAGTCTGACGAATAGAAGCCCTCTTAGCAAAGTGGATTTCCAAGAAGTTTGTGGATGTCCAAACGGAATCCAAAACATGCTGGTCAAGTGCCTAGACTCAACTTGAGCTCATTTAGTTCCCCCCCAATTATGGTCTGCCCAAAATGGATTGACGTCTCTTACTAAAGGAATGCGAATGTCCTGATTTTACCCCAACTTTGCCTCGTAAATCCTTTGCACACACACACGTATCATTTTGTCCTGGGCAGTCGCAGGGTACGATGAAAATTTGAAGTCCCACAGTCCCACAGTACGCACATATACGTCGAAGGAAATGATTCAACCTTGAGCATCTTGTGAAACCAGATCTTCTCGTCTGGCTCACAAGGAATCGAGGAAAAATCTACGTGCCTTCTCAGAGTTGATATTTTCGCCTTGAGATCTTGCTTGGAGATAAAAAGTGATCACAAGTTAACGAGCCCTCCCTTTTGGTCAATTTCAATTCAAGTTTAAATATATTAGCAGACGATTACCACCATCTTTAGTACCGATTAAACTGGGCGCAAGTTGGACTCCAAAATCGTCTAATTTCGTGCTGGTTAAAATTGCGCAGGGGGAAAAAAAGGTTCAAAAAGTGAAATCAGGAAGGGCGGGAGGGGCAAAAGTTTGTGACACATTTTCCCATGGTTTTTTATTGGCTGCCATTTTAGTCTCCAAGTGGTCTCGAGCACTTTAACACGAACGACAGAACGGCGTAAAATCAATCCGAGTGTTTAGTTTTTGAATCCCACATGAATGTGGGCGGTGCACAATTTCATCGGCAGACCAAAACCGAAATAATTGTTTCGAGAATAAAAAAGAAGTTTCATTGGAAGGCGATCCTGATATGCGAGTTTTCAGTGTGTGTGCGGAGAAGAAAGAAAATATGCCGAGAACGACCTTGGGAGTACCCTTTCATGACCAACCATCATTTATATCCATGCTTGGAGTTTCATGTCAAATCGGTCGAGACGAAAGAGTTTTCACTCTCTTCGTGTATGAGCTTTGCCGCTTAAATCCCAGTCAGCTCAATCAATCGAAACATGAAGTACCTTGGCCTCTTCTTGAAAAAACCGTATGGTTTATAGTTCTCCTGTTGGTTCACTTGTACTTAGTGCAAATGAGATTTCGGGGAGAAAAAGAAACATACTGGATAATTCCACCAAACGTAGCAATAACTTCCCAAAAATTGTTAATACAATGCTCGAGGAAGGTAACATTGATCAAGGATTCCTTAATACCGGATCTGAAACCGCATCGGAAAAAATGCCTGTCTCAAAGTATGCGTCATTCAGGCAACCCAAGCCAATTCTCATTGGGCAGGATTGGCCACATCTGCCATTCAAAAGGTGACGAGATCATTGACCAGCAGACAGCATGATTTTATCTTATGACAAAACAAAATCTCTTTATAATTTGAGTATTAAGTTCCTTTTGCTATTTATAAGCTCATAGCAGGTTTCTATTATTTGAAGAAATGACTTGAGCCTTACTTATTTTTGCAAGATCCAAATCACAATTTTAGAAAGCCTACAATTTTCAGTCACCCTTGTTTGTTTTGCAAGTTCTTTCTCACTCACAACATTTGAAACATCTTGAAGAATCATGATGAAATGTGATAAATTCATCTGTGCAGTGCTTTGTAAGTGTGTTTTTAAAGTCACATTCAGATCTTTTGACTCATGGCAATACTCCTTCATCTGCTGTAGTGCTACCGTCTATGGCTGATGGCACACCCACCTTTGATAGTGCAACACCTTTAGTGAAACAAGTACCTCCTCACCCAGTTATTTTGGGAATCGGTCAAGTCTCAACTACTGCTAGATTGTTCATGGTGTGAGTTCTTCTCGATGGCAAGGCTTGTTCTGTTGGTGATTCAGCCACATACCAAACGTTCATATACTTTTTCTAAATGTGAGTGAACCAAGCAAGTAAGATAAATCTTAGTGTTTGCATTGTGTGAGGCATAATTCTGGGAATCTTTTAAGCTCAAAGCAGAATATTTGTCTTGGCATATATTTGCCCAAAATTTCAACACAAGTACATTTGGTCAATGGTTAAAGTCACCAAAGAAAGAATTTTTATTTGATACTCTTTCTTTTAGTGCTTTCCTTTCTACATGCAGTAAGAGCCTAAAGTGCCTAATCCACCTTTTTAAGTATACAATGGAACTGTGTGGATGCTATATTAATTATAGCCTAAGGCTTTTGAAGTCCTTTAAAAGGAGTGAATCTAATGAGAAACCCATGATATGGAACTTAACATGGGCATGAGGATGAAAGAAAGTGAATTATCCATTGAATGTATAGAACTACAAATAAGGAAATTTAAGTAAATATATTGAAAAGATGTTAAAAATGCCGGAATGGGAACGTTGTAAGAGGTTAAATATCTCTTGGGTCAGTTGCCAAATTTTAAGTTTGTTACCTCAATGCTTGTACAGTTGAGACATATTAATGTACAAAGGGGTACAAATTAAACTTAAGTATGGCATATCAAGTGCAAGATATATATATATATATTATCAACAAGTGCTTACAGGTACAATGTGACATTAAGTTATATCAAATATTTCATGAAGTATCACCTATCTGAATTATTTAAATGGATATTTACATATATTCAAATTGGATTGTGTCAAGTTAAAACTATGTTAAAATTTGATGTTTTCAGTTATCTATCCATGCATGAGTAATACAACAGTATCAAAACTGTGAAAATCCTTCACAGGGGAGATGTGGAGACTGGAAATAAGCTAGAGAAAAGAAAACTAAGTTGTTAAGATCTAACATAAGTCTGAATTAAATAACGTTGCTTCCTGAGCGACATGACGTCTGTGGAAAAGGTTGCGTGGCCGTCACCCGTCCAGTACACTATAATACAAGAGTACAGTCATAATAAGGGCAATGCAAAAGCTCGCCCTTTCCATGATACGAGGGTGTACAGTATTTTTCAATAGTAACGGTCATAAATCACTTTTGGGCAAACTGAAATGTTTCAAATGTTGATTGGAGATTGCAAATGGACCTACAATGATTTTTGGTTGAATTGATAAGAAAAATCCCTTCAGGAATGATATGAAAATAGCAATCTGCATGATAATGGCTACCTGAAATTTCTTTCGGAATTTCAGGTAGGATTCATGCCCACATACCGTAAAAAAACATTTTTTGAATTTTATTTGGAGTCTCTCCATTAACATTTCAGCTGTCCTAGAATTGATGGTTTATTGGAAAAATAGGTATTTTCAATAACACATTAGAGAAAAATATACTTTTGCAGTAATGATTATACTTTAGTTTTGAATAACTTCGAACCCTTTTTGAGACACGTTGTATTTTTTCTTCAATTTATTGACTTGGCATGAAGGCACAAATACAGTATGTGTTTTATTTTTTCTCTGTCTACTTTGCGTTTTTAATCCAGGGTTGAATATATGCCAATACTTACAAATAAACTTTCACATTTTTGGCTCTTCTACTATTGTTCTTCTTGCTTCCTGAACAATATTAAGTTGATATCAGAAGATGTAGATGTTCCCTGGGCCGTGTGATTATTAAAGTTTCTTAAATACGAATTCTGGATCCTTTTTTGACCTGCTTTGCTTGAAACGGTCTGAACCGTTGAAATATCGAGGCATTCATTTTAAACTATGGTTTCCAATCGGATAAGGGTTTTCAAAGCACTTCGTTGCTTTATATTTTTTTAAACCTAAAGCAAATTTTTCGTCCAAATGGCAAAGAAAAACACGATGCACCATCAATTCGTGGACTCCCAGTATAGACGTTTAATTTGTCCAAAATGAATTATGTTCCTGCGTATCATGGAAAGTGGGCGCTGTTGCCGCATAAAACGCACTAGATGGCGCACTTTGTGATTGTTCTCTTTTAAAATAGTGCATTAAGTAAAATGATTGAGACGTTCGACTTAATTTTATTGAGGAAAGAATTCCTTGGTTAATGATCGGAAAATTACGTAGCAGTTTCTATTTGGCTTGAGAAATTTGAGATGCAAAGTCTTGAGTGAACCCTTTTAAGATTTTCCTGGCCAGGATTTGGCAAAACTTGACGCAATTCGTGGAGAGAATCTGGTCCGATGAGTCATCAAGAATCTAGAAGAAAGCCGTTCTTGATTTTCAAAAGAAGATTCTAAGAAAGCTTCAAGTGAGTGAGTAATCAATGTATTGATAAGGTAATATTTCGAAAACCAAAGCATTGGCTTTGACTAGTTCAACTCATTCTCAGCAAAGAGGCCTGGTTTCTGGGGACAATTTTGCTTTTAAGCACTTATCTTTGCCTAAGTAACCGTAGTTTATCAGATAACCATAGATGGGCATTGAACAAATTGGATGGCTTTTCTGAGGATGAAACCGTCCTGTTGATCTTGTTGAATAAAATATGATATTGATAGACAACGAAAGGGCAAATAAAAGAAATGAAATGTCCAATTACGATTGTAGAGGTCAAAGTTATCTCATGACGGCAAATACGATCGACTCTTTTTACGAGTTATCGATGTGACCTTCAAACAAGTCATCTCGGATATGCTTGTATAGACAGCAATTGTTTTCAAGGCATGGTGAAGGGGGATTTCTTTTTCAAAATTTTCACTCGCATCACACGAAAAAAATTAAGGAAACATGCCGAACCAATATGCACAAACTGTTTCGAAGCACGCCATTCTTTGTGAGAATAACCGGCCAAATGTGTCACTTGCGTACTTTTAGACAGATTTTGGGGAATTCCTTTACAAGTTTGATCTCATTTGGCGTTGTCGAGGTTTTTGACCTAAAAAAGATGCTCTAATACCGTATTCTAATAACAGGAGTACTATGAGGAAAGTTCTTTAAGATGGATTTTTTATCCAATTAATGTTGTAAATACAAGTTGCCCTATCTCAATGTTGAAATGTAATGCATTGCATTTAACAAAAAGTGGTTGTATTTAATATTTTTTTACCAACATAACTTAACGAAATTAGGTAAATTTTGACGAATAAACGAATGGATTACATTCCCGTTAGTATCCTAGATAATCTTCGATGAAATGTCATAATTGTTAATCGGCATGTCATTCTCAAATTCCAAACTAGCCTCAAGGTAAGTTTCCTGGAAAAAGGTACAGGAAATTCATCGAGGAAAGCCAAAACTCTCGGTTAAAAGCACGTGGTGTCCTACTAACCTTTTCCATTATAATCCTCACCAAGATGACATTTTCAGTCTTCCCTGTCAAAAACTTACTAATATTCTTTGTCTTGAATGATGTCGAGCAACTAGTTCTGTATGAGTGGATCAAGAATTCATGATTGAACCAAGAGAGTTGCAAAAAAACTTGTCAAGTAATAAACATCAATTGGTGACGTCATTCCGATTCCCACCAAGGATTCATTTTGTGGCTATTGAATACCAAAGTACTTAAGCCAATGCACTTTTTGCATTGACCAACAAGCTCTTCACTCTATCTAACTGTTATTCTAGTACTAGTTCATAAAGCAAGGATATCGGTTCTGCGGTCAAGTGATAATCACGTCTTTTATTTCTGGATGGATTCTCCGATTACGTTAAAAATGTCAAAAAACTACTTTAACTTGACAAATTCTTAGAGCAATTAATTCTTACCCATCTTTAATGCATAACCTTCAAAATCTCTTTCTTCCAGAACACACCAACCAACCAAATCTGGTAAGTGTCGAGAAACGTACATTTGCCTAGTTATGAAATGGTAAAATATACCCAGGTAAAGGTAAATAATACTCCTAAAGTGTTTGAAGAGGAATGCAGTCGAGAATTTGCCGCAATGGGTGTATCAGTTTGGCTCGAGCTTTGGCTAGTTCGTTGAAAACAACGCAATTCGAGTTTTAAGCGAGAGGGCAATGACAAAATATATTTACACATGACCAAGTTGAACATTGCAGGCGACGTGTGCGTGTTATTGTAGTAATGGCAATAGTAGTTGAATTAGTAGCTAAGGAAGTTGTGAGCGAACTGTAGCAAAAAGTGCGATTCGTTTGGCAGTAATATAAAGATGACAAAAGGTACTCGAAGATGACAGGGCAACTGACAATAATAGCGTGTGTTTTGTAGGGGGTTTCTTTGACAACGGAATGAAGGATCTGGAATCAATGACTTCTTCCAAGATGAAGTGGATTATGATGAAGTAGCAATAATAATAATAGTAGTAGTAGTGGTTGTGAGTAGCAAAAGTATTGGCGATGTGGAAAGTGTTCGACATGCTTGGAAGGGATCAACGTGAATGACAACTGTCAGAGTGGATAATTGGGCTAGTCTCTAATGGAAAGGTTAAAAGAACACTGGCATTAACAATCAGTCATCAGAATAGGGCAGGCAGTAACGAGAGTTCAATGCGATTATGGAACATAGGGCAGGAATGAGCTGATACGCCATGAGGTAGATGATTTGATTGATCAGTCTCGTGCACAAAAGTGCTCTAAGAATTTCAAAGAGGGTACATCCTCAGTCGGAGATGTTGGGCAGTTGCTTGCGTTGGGATTCAGGTATCGAATGTAGGACCTCGTCACAAAGTTGCAATGCCCTATGAAGGTGGATCTCGATCCAACAAGGAGTCTCTTTAATGCTCAGTCGCTTGTCATAGTCCTGACCCCAGCCTTTGACAAAGGACAGGCGGAGGATGCAAAGGCGTCGAAGGTCATCAACACCGATGCCACCGGCGCCCGTTAATGAGATGGCGGGCGCGATTCCACCCACCGAAGACATACCAGGCAAGTGACCCGCAACGGCTGCGGCTTGTGCGGCTGTGGCTGCACTCGCATTGGCGCATTGAAGACGCATCGTGTCAAAACACTGACGGAGGTCGAAAACCTGAATAAAAAAATGGGTTTCAAATCCTCAACAATAAGATAATTGAGGATAATGTTTCTTAATTTTTGATTGAATTCTATCTTTGTTAATTTTTTCTATCTTTTCTTTACATTTTCTATCTTTTTTAAATACAATTGCTAGTGAAGTAGTAACTATTTACGCATTTTTTAAACTATTTTGCGGAAACAACTAATAGAAATTGACTTTTTTTGCCATTTTCACCAACCTAAAAACCGCCCCCTAGAGATTATCATAAAAATAACGCTCTCTTTTGGGAGGTCACTGTAGGATATGGAGAGCTTTGACATATTTAGAATTCATGTAGTTGCCATTAAATAAAAACATATGCAAAAAAAAAAGCAAGTAATTTCAAATTAACACAGGCAGGGTTCATTTAAATGTTTTCCATTACAAAACCGACCATCATACTTGAATAAATTTTAAGTTAAAAGGATGATATCATTGGTGAATTCCTAATTAGTAATTATACTTCATCAAATGAGGTAAACATTCAGGGCTCGAGATTCCGTGCATACGTTCATGTAATATCAAAATATCAAGTAGCATTACTCTACAGTTTCCTCCTGTTGGTTCGTAAATTTTCAATGCAGCCTTTGAATCTAAAATGCTATCAATAAAAGCCGAAGCATTGGGCAACCCGAGGCTCCGCCTGTTTTCTCAACATTCCATGATAAATCAATGTTCAATGAATTGGAAACTCACCTTGGTGTAAGCTTCTGGGTGTATTTTGTGAACTGCGTCTCCCGGAGCTCGACCAGCCTCTCGATCGAGGTAATAGCTTTGCACAAAAATGGCATAACCCGAGAGGCATCGAATCCAAACGTCGCCTTCACCTTGCAACTCGAGTTGAATTCCGGACCCGATATATTTGCGGGTTTTCTCGCTGGCATCCGTCCGATGCACATTAGTTAAAGCACCCAAGCAAAACCGTTTGACTCCGGCGGCCGTGATGGGACTGAAATATCCGTCAACGGTGACGGATCGATGCGAGGCCGGCACTTTAAAAGTTTCACCAACCTGGATAATAGTGTTGTAAATTCAATAGTCAAAAGTCAAAATATTCATGAGATTCCCAAAGAGTACTACACCAATCCATGGAGGTTTGGAATTCGAATTTGAAAAAAAGAGAAGTCGGCCCATCAATGACCCAGAAACTCAAATATCTTTGCCAAAAAGGGGAAAGTCAACAATGGAGCCTGGATGTTTTAAATTGTGGATTAATCGCCGTAAAAAACTCGAAGTAAATAGCAGACAGATATTGCGAAAAGATGGCTAAATTTACCTCAAGGATGTGCTTCAAAAGAAAAAGCAGTGGGTCTAAGGCATTAGTTCAAAACTTTTTTTCAATCTCTTACCTGAGTGTCGAGCTCGAAATATGCAATGGAGCACCAATTTTCGGGAATGGGCTGACGCGAAATCGGTCCCACGGCCGTACTTTGTACCGCCTTTTCCGGAACGGGTGTCGGTGCCGGAGCGACAGGTTTGACCTGGTCTCCATTGGTACCCGATGTCGGTACAGGGGTCCGATTATTGGCCCATGGACCATGCCCGTTATCGTTCCCACCATTCTTGCCATTGCCATGATAGCTGAGAGTGCTACCTTTGACATACCACTGACTGTTACCATTCCCATTACTCCCAGGCGTGGTTTCCTGAGTCTGTTTCACTTCCAAGGGTTTGGGTCGACCCGTCCCGTTGGTTCCAGCTACTCCATTGTGTCCCGGGTAATAGATAGATTGGGCGTGAGGGTTGCCATTGCTACCCCATGTTCGACCCATGCCCGCTGTGAATCCACCCCAACCCCCACCTTGACCCGCCCCCATGGTCTGCAACGTGAGTCCGGCCAAGTCCAATCCCGGACCAATCACGCGATTGTAATGGTAAGGATTGATGCAGACCAAGTCCTTGTCTTTATGATCAAATCCGTACAAACAGAAATCCATCTGTTTGAGCTCATTTTTGTGGAGATCCGGCCAACGCCAAATTCGAGAATAGATCACGTGCGGAAATCCCTTTCGCGAAGCTACTTGAAGACGCCCATCCAAAGTTTTAGGAATGGTCACACACCCCGTGGGCGTGGCTCCATTGGTAGTGATAGCTGTAATGAGGGCATCCAACTCATCACGTTTCTCCTTGAGCTTCTTCACCAAACTCTGTATAGCACTTCTGGAAAACGACTCAGATTCACCACCTAAAATCATATAAGAACTATCAATCCATGACATGTTTCAAGTGAAAAATCAATCTTGGCCACTAACCTTGCCGATGGTGCATTAACGAGTTGACAATGGAGGCACAAGCATCCGAACTACTCGCAATCAGCGACATCTTGTCCGAGAATCCGGATCTGTTCAATCTCTCATATTGGGAGAGCAGAATCCACTATGAACTAACTGCGAAATCACGATTTCAGTCAGTCTGTCTCTGTGAGTAAGTGAGTGCTCAGTTGAGCCCAGCCAGGAAAGGGTTGTTCTACTGCCCAATGGTGTGGTTCCCTAGGCCGGTGTTCCTCCCCCTCTCTCTGTCTCTCTCTCCCTCCCTCCTCCTCCTTCCTTCACCCTCCCCTTGACAGGATCAGACCGGTTCGTTGGATTGAAGGGTGCTTCTTGTGTGTAAGATTAGGAGTGCGGTAGTACTAAAGTACAGAGAACGGCAACGTCACTGAGGGGAGCTTTCTGCGCACTAACAAATAACCCTTCCCTAGAGTCCATGAGTTACAGGAGGGACATCAAGTTGAATTTAGGAGTATTTTTCTTGGTAATTGGGCAAAAAGGATGATAATTTGATTGAAAAGGTATGTTAAAGGGAGATTGAAGGGTTGACAATACGGGATATGGAAATCTAAAGACGATATGAGTAGGATTTGGAGACGTAGATTCTGGGGCGCGTCACAGCAGGGTAACTAGGGTACATTGAAAAATTTGGCCCATGGTAGTGTCACTATATTTTGAGTCTAAATTTCAAATTTTGCGTTTTGTATTCGAGGGGTTACATTCTCGTTCAATTCAGTGAGGTTGGATAAAGT
The DNA here is from genome assembly GCA_010645155.1 of Tigriopus japonicus. NCBI lineage: Eukaryota > Metazoa > Arthropoda > Copepoda > Harpacticoida > Harpacticidae > Tigriopus > Tigriopus japonicus. The sequence goes on along the minus strand of JAAGOF010000185.1, from coordinate 449,426 downwards.
TGAGCTCCTGTTACTATGAACACATCTCTATGTCTCTTACAGCATAAGTTTGCCATTACATCATCTTCTAGCGTGTTTTGACTTTTGAAAGAACGGAATTGGCTTTAGTAAATTTTTGAAACACTGAAAAATGCGCAGCCGGGGTGTAGCGCGCGCAAATAAATTTACGGCGTAAGTATTTGGTCCGAATAACTCTCAACCTACAAAAAAATTGTCCGACAAACTACTCTGAGATCTATTGGCGTATCTAAGTTTAGAGGGTGATCTGTAGTAATCTATGAATCAGAATTTCTAAGTCCGATTTCAACATAAAGTCCGATTTCAACATACTGATTGTCATATATGCCCTGCAACTTGCAGATGAGCGTGATGAATGGAAGTTTTAGAGCCCAGAGAGCAAACATCCTTAGTTTATTAAAGTTGCTTTTTCAAGTGTCCTTATCCACAAGCTAGGACAAATTTTGTACTGAATACATTTCTTAAAAAAGAATAGTATGTATGTAAATTTGCTTTTTTATCAATTAGAGTTGTTATCTTTTGAAAGAAAATTGAACACAAAGGAAAAAAACAACTTTCTATCAAGCAAAGAATCAGCTAGTGAAATCATAGACTCTCCAGTTCAAGACGTGGAATGCATCCTAGTGCAAAGTGACTCAGTTTGTAAAGTAGGTTTTTCTATCTTTTATGCATAGCTTACAAGTGTTGGCGATTATTTTCGGCTTCATTGTGTAACCATTTATTTATCACCCAAAATTGCTTTTGTTTGTCAAAGCAGGTTTTAAGAATTGAATGTTCCAAGAAAGAGGTAGGCAACGGGTGGGGTGCGGCCCACATGTGGGCCCAAGGGTGGTCTTTGGTGGGTCCAGGAGCCATGGGGAAAGTCCAAAATAACGGGCCGGCGAGACATCCATAGAACTGTTCTCGTGGGCCCAAAGCTCTTACAGAATACCACTTAAGGCCTAGTTACTACAATGAAAATTCAACGGAACATTTCCTGCTTTGAAATAACCTCTCATTTTAGTACAATGACAGGCCTTAAGCTGTATTTCTGTAATTCGTCCTGAGAAATTAAGATGTCCTTGCGTACCCCTAGACAGGAACCACTGTACGTCAGGACGAATTTCAAAAATACACACTGGGTCCGATCATTGTACTTAAATGTGAGGTTTTTGCAACAAATGTATTGTTCCGTTGATTTTTCATTGTACTAATCGGACCCAGTGTGTATTTTGAAAGTAATCCTGGCTTGAGCCATCCTTGCCCTAGACAAGGATCACTTAACACCTCACGGGTAGTTATTTAAGGAAATTTTTAATTTCAATGGCATTCCATTTTCAGTGGTACCACACCATTGGCATAAGCCGTGGAAAGAAGGAAATGCATAAATTAAAATCTTCCCCCATGGAAAATGAAAGAAATGGCCTTTTTAGTTATGGCCTGGTTTGAATCCATTTTCCTCCTTATCCAATCATGAAAAGGGTGTCTCCTTTGTAACACATTTTTGGGCCCCAATGTGTCCTTGATATGGAGCAAAGCTTAATTTCGATTTTGCACATCATAGACAATTTATTGATTTAGAAGGCTTTGTTTATTGCAATCAAGAAAAGTTGAGAAATATAGGCTTCAATCTGCTATGATAACAATGATGAAGAGGAGCAAAATTTCCCTTGTGGATAGTGCTTCAAGTGCATTAATTTGCTTAGTTGTTGTTTTGATAATTCTAATGAAAACCTTTCTGAGTTAAAATTACAAAAACTAAACAACTATAAAGTAAGGCAGTTTATTTATCATCAGAAATGGATTCACAATGGCAAACAATACAAGGCAAAAAAAGGAGATAGGAAAGTCATGGTGGTCAAGAAACAAGACTTGGAATGGAAAATGTTGAACAATGAACTTAAAATCACAACTAAACAACATGACTCATATTCACATAGTTTTGTTACAGAACTTTTAGGACAACCTTTCAGATGATTTTCATTGATGTGTTGGATACTGAGTGCACTGTGAAGATTTTTTATGCATGGAAATTGTTTGTACACATGGCACATTAGATGAGTTTGATGCTCGTGCTCTCTTTGATTTATAAGTGACATTTTGTCCACAGGCCTGTGATTTGGTCACTTTTAAAGCACACAATCAGCAAAAGAACTGATCAATGATCACATTGTTCAGGCTTCAATAACTTAGATTCTTCAAAATCCTTTGTTATATGTTCTTCACTTGGTCATTAGTGCACTTTATCTCATGCACATTTTTGTTGGCATGAAATACTTGGCCTAAAAAAAGTGGAAGGCCAACACATTATTGTTCATTTGGTGATTGCAATCTTGATGTGGAGGATTTCTTGCAAGAAAAAAGGGGTTTGCAGAATGATATTCAGGATTGCACACAATGACACATGATAAGCACATGATCAACGAGGAAATGACCAATCTACCACAATAACATCATCTCAGATGTACCAAACTGATCCAAATTAATCACCAATAGATACAGGATGTAAAAGTCACTTTCACAAACTAAACAAACATGCTGTGCCTTGAATATCCTTGTCCCTTCTTGTGTTGAGATAGTGATACTCATACATCAAATTAAACTCAAGTCAAGAAATTGGCCAAGGATCAGTTAATTACAAACATCAGTACAGTTACAGTGAAAGGTAATAATATAAGGCCCTACATTCAGGATCAAGGGGAAAAAGATTCAAAACACGTCATAACTAAAATGACAATTTCTGTCATATTCCATGGGGGAAGATTTTATATTTTGCATTTTTTTCTTCCGAAGACTTAAACCAATGGTGTGGTACCACTGAAAGTGGAATGCCATTGAAATTAAAAAAATCTGGAAACAACTACCCGTGACCTGGATGCCTCGGCCACCGGCAAAAGCCATTTTTTGGATTCTGTGTTAAACAGAGAAAAATCTTATGAAACCAAGTGCTTGATTGGTAATGCAAAGCTCACATGCTTAATTTCAACTTGATCGACTGAAATTTGTGGCAGTTAGAGTAATTTGAAGCGTAGAGCATAGGGCGCTCTTCCGACCGAACATTTGCACCTACAATCATCCAAAAGGACTATGGTAGGGTCAATTTTTCTCTCGTTTCCGTGCACATGTATTGCGACTGTAGCAAATTTGGAAATGTTGTTTCTCATGGATGGAGTAATGTACCATGCTGAAATTCAGCAAACGACATCCTTATATGATTGTTTAATCATTCTTATCAAAACAAAGTCGTTTACTTGAATGGAATTCGATTTATAAAAAATCCACAGCTGAACGCCTGAGCGGAGGCTTCCATGTCTTACGATTTCCTTGCCCTAGAGTATATACGTCCTAAAAACTTTTTCTTGAGTCATTTGACACTCCTACTGTAGGCTTTCTGAATAGAAAATCAACTACATTGTTAAAGGGGATTGTTCAAAAGGAATGATTTGCATCACTTTTCAAAATTATATTTAAAGATTATAGTTTCATACCTTTTTCAAAAATAAAATCCTAGTAAGATTTCAAGGCCTCTTACAAAATTCCGGAGAAAAATAAGACAACCTCCTTCAATTCAATGCAAAATCCTTTATTTCATTTTGTCACAAACAAAAACATACGATACAGATTCTCTCTCAAATGTTGAGCAACATACTGTACATTTACAAATACAATAACAAAATAACTCAATTAATCTGAGGGTGGTGATTGGTCTTTCTTTCTTGCAGATCGCTTAGGTTTGGTTGGTGCTTGGCTTGGCGAGGGAGAAGTAGTTGAATTTGGCACTTTTGGCCTCACAGATTGATCAGGCTGACGACTAGCACTAGATTCAGCTGTTGACTTGCCATTTTCGGGTTCTTGACCAGCAGACACGTGGACTTCCACCACTTCCAAGGAAACTGCCCCTAATTCCACTGGAACCTCTGGAATATCTGCGGACCTTGCAGAAGTTTGTGCTTCTTTCAGTAGTTCGCTGCGTTCACCGCGTTTTTCTTTCTCTTCTGGAACCTCTGGAATGGATAAGACCATTGCACAAGCTTGTGCTTCCTTGAGTAGTTCGTTGCGTTTTTGGCGTCTTTCTTGCTCCTCAGAAACCTCTGGAACAGTTTCCAAAGGTTTTTTAGCTTCATCAAGGGTTCGTTGAAGGATGGCTCTCCTCTTTTTTAACTGAAGCCTTGAGCGTTTTTCCTTCCGCACGTATTCCACTGACCGGAATCCACTTGGTGCCCAACCAAAAGTCATGTGGGTTTCAAAGGCTTTTGACTTCGTCTTTTTCTTCAATCTATTGGGTCCTCCATTACTATTTTGTACTTGTTCCTCGGCCTCGATGTTGTTGTGGTCGGTGAGAGCAAGCTCGAACTCGGTGACTTGATTCTTGTGTTGTTCGATCTTGGCCCGAGCTTTGGAAGGCAATCGTTTTCGATAGTTCATGCACTGTTTCTGATGGGCCACTACTAGTAAGAAGGCAAGGCAAACCGTTGTGGTAATGCCAATCTCAAGCCACAACTTGGTCCGATGGTACGGGGACTTTTCTTTGATCACACTCGTCCGGACGACTGGCTCGTCAGTGACAAACCTTTGAAAAACTAAGGCCGATGAGTTGGGAATAACCTCGAGGCCGTCCAAGCCTTGCTCACTAAGGTAAGTGTGAAAACGGTTGCTGATATAAGTCTCATTGCCTTGACGCATGAAAGTCATTTTGAAATTGAGGATGACGGATTGCTCGTACCGGGTCGCATTACCCAGGTCCACATAATTCTCGGTGTAATCGAGCTCGTCCTCAAAGAATGTCTGAAGATAGCTGTCGACGTTGATCAAAAAATCACGGGTTCGGATGAGATCAAACCTATTGTCGTCATTGAGAAAGGCTATTTCACCCGTCAAAGTGCACTTGCTGCATTGATATCCGTCTTGGGAGATATTCGACACCTTTTGTGCCAAAGGCGTGAAATCCGGGACATCTTGAACTTCCAGCACGTCATCAAATGAAATGTACTTGCCCTTTCTAATGTGAGCCTTGTTATCGAGACCGATAGCAAAGTCTTCGTGAGAAATGGACTTGTATTGAAACTCTTCAACATCCTCGTGCTTGAGTGCGGGTGATCCCACGAGTGGCTTCCGTCTTTGGCTTCCATCTAAGCTCCCAATGTCCTTACTTCGGTCGGTGAGAGTGGCAACAGTCTCAATTGCTCCAGACTCTATTCCTCCGTCCACAAATGTGTCCACTGGGGAGTTGAGCTTATTCTCAAATCGTGCGTCAAAGTTGGCCCAAAGATCTTCTTCACTTTGTGCCTTGCTTGAATCGCCAGCAGGGTTACTCAAACCGTAATCTGACATGATATCTTCAAGTCCTTCAAGATCATCAAAGCCGTAGTCAATTGAATCAAGGCTGGACGCCTCTTCCCAAATGCTTAAAAATTCATCGTCGTAATCACTTTCCTCCTCAACTTGGTCCTTTTGGGTTTGGGAGGAGTCCTCGTCATTGTCGGATACAAGCGAATCCAAATCGCTCGTCAAGACGGGATCTAAAGAAAAATGACAAGAATTATGAATACTATTCGGTAACCTAGCTGAAATTGTATCATTTTCTTACCTGAAAACAAGCCCAATTCACTTGATGTGCTTTGGATGCCATCAGTGGCTTGGTTTGGTGTGAAAAGAGGTGTTTCTGTTTCGATTTCCGTGGTTATTTGAACAAGAGGCACGTTGGGCTGCTCAACCGGAAACGCTTCTGTAGATTCCGTTGTGGTTAAAATCTTGATACCTTCATCGGAGGCTGGGGTCTTCTGGGGCTCAAGTTTGATGCTTTGTTCCGAGGAATGGGTCAAGATAGGTGAAGTTGATGTTGGGTCGCTGTGAACACTAAGAGGTCTCCCGAAGGTTTCAATGCCAGAAGATTCAGCGTTGAGACTTGAGTCCGAAGGTTCTAAACTAAAGTTTGGTTTCTGTATGGAGCTTGTGGTTGGTGAAATTGTAGGGAATTCCAAAGAGGGGTTGAATGACTCAGTCCTCCTTGAGTTGATTGTGAAAACTTCGGTATCTATGTCGGCACTTTTCATTGTCAAAGGTTCGAATGTTGTGTTGGCAACGGAAGATAACTGACCCTCTGGCTCCCACGGGACATCAAGTCCTTCTTGGATCGGTTCAGAAGAAGTTAATTCGCTTTTGATGATTGTAGGGGTCTGCTTCGAAATATTAATGGTTGATATTTCTATTTCGTTGAATAATTTGGTCGAAATTTCTTCGGTTATTTCAGGCGCAAATGTCGTTTGATTAATTGTGATGGATTCAACATCGGTGCTTACAAGCGATGAAACGGTTGTGATGAAGGGTTGCTGTACGAGCTCATCGTCAAGGATTCCAGAGGGATTCAACGTTGTTTGAGTTGCTGAAGAATCTTCATCGACCACCGCCAAAAGCGAAGAAGAACTCTGGTTGGCAACCTTAGAGACATTTGTGGATATGTCAAGCGCCAAAGCATCTTTAGGAACCACAACTTTGTCATTGGTGGAGAAAGAATCGGTCGATACTGTTGAAAATTGAGGGGAGCTCTCACTAAAATTTTCGTCGGCCAAATTGTGTTTTTCAGTTGTTGTCGTTGGGTCTTGATCCGGTTCCGGTTGCTCAGACAAAATATCAATTGCCACCTCTAAATGTTCGGTTGATTGTTCAAATGTAGTGGATCTGATTAACAGTTCTGGATCTTTAGGTTCCGATGAAGAGGTTCCAAGCTTCCCGGTCGATTGGGATGTCAATTCAATATTTTGAAGAGGGTAAAGATCTCTGGCTTTGTCGAAAGTTACTTGTGTAGTAGCATTGTCAAAACCTTTATCATAGAGTGATGGAACAGTTGAAGAATCCACATCAAGGCTTACAGGAAGCAAACTGGTGCTTCGATTTCCTGGTTTCGTAGAGCTATTCATGAAAGGATTAACGACTACGGAGTCAAACTCTGGATTCTTTGGTGTTGTTAAGTTGAACTTGGATGTAGAAGAATCGCCCAAGAGACTTGAATTTGCTGAATGAGTGGAAGAGTTCACAAAAGGATCTTCAATGAAACTGTCAGATGATATTGTACTAGACGAATTTGGATCAAACTCTTCAGTTTGGAACTCATTTGGCACCTCCGGATGGTCGATTGAATGTTCAAATGGGTTGGAGTCAATAAATGATTCAGAGTCGGTAAAGTCTAGTAAAGGTACTTCAAGTCTCACATTAGATTGGGATGTTGTACTATAATTTGGAAGTTGGGAAAGGTCCTTGACTTGGGTCAGAGTCCCCTCAAAAGGATGTCTTTCAGTCGAGTTATGAGATGGCATTGTAGTCGACGAACTTTGATCAAGTCCTTCTGTTTGGAACTCTTGTGGTACCCCTGGATGTTCGGTTGCTTGCTCAAATGGGGTGGAATCGGTAAACAAATCGGGATCGGTAGATTTTGATGAAGACATTTCAAGCTCCGATTGTGATGTCGAATTTTCGTTCATAAGGACCTCAGAGAAGTTTCCCTGAATAGAGACATCCTCAAGTCCCATCTCAACGACTGAACCAATGAGATCGGACGTGATATTAGGGGCTAATTCACTTAAGTTTTCATCAGATTGAATGGAAGTGTACGGTGTAAAAGTCGTCGATTCAATTGGGGGATTGGTTGCAAACGTGGTAGAAATGGACTCATTCGAGTTCAAGTAACTGACAGGGACAACCTCTTCATTTCTCTCGAGACTAACAGAAGGGGAACTGACTTCAATGGTCGTATTGGAAATCTTAGCTTCTGGGATATCGGACTCATTCTCAATGGTTGTCTCTAAAGTCGTTTCAATAAAGGTTGGCATCACTTCATCACTCTCGTCAATTGGTAAGGAAGTAACAGTGACAAGTTCAATACCTGAAGTAACATGATGTTCTAAAGTCGTGCTCATCATATTGCCAATACCTTCAGAAGTCGATTCCAGGTCAGTGGAACCTAGATCAGAACCTTCAGAAGTCAGATCAACAATTCGATCTGTGGAAGTGCCTCCTAAGTTGGTGATTAATTCAGTATTGGAAACATTAACATTAACATCAACAATGCTCTCTTCAATCGGAAATGTTGTGACCGGTTCTACAACGGTTAAACCACCCTCATCGGCCTTGTTCAACACAATCGAAATGGGCAGTGATTCATTCTGGGATTTCAAGAACATGGGATTGGTTGATTCTAGTTCGAAGTTGTCAGAACTGGCCACTTCAGGGGCGGAATCCACTTCAAATTGGGGAGTGTCAGAATAAACAATTACCTTGGGGGTTACAGTTGCCAAATGTTCTTCAACTTCAATTCCGTCATCTTCAGCACTTGTTGAATCACGATCACGTTTAGTTCCACTCAGCGCATTGTTGTTATTGGGATCAGAAATCCCTTCACGTGGTTTAGCTTTAGTCACAAGAGAGTTGTTACCTTGTTCCACTTCCTGCTCTTCAACACTTGCTTCGTCATCACTTCCAAGTCCATTCAATTCTTCACCTTCAGTAGTATCATCTCCTGACGTGTCAATGATGCCTTCTTTATTGGTAGAGGGATCAGCCATAGGGTCAGAGGCCCCTTTATCAGATCTAGATCTTTGAATTACCTTCCCTTCAGTAGTCACATCTTCTTTCCCTGATATGTCAACAATGCTTTCTCTATCAGTAAAAGGAACAACCAGAAGGTCAGGAGTTTCTTCATTAGCAGTGGGGCCTTTCACTTCACCAAGCACTGGCCTCTCCGAGCTAAAGGATACTTGGAGAATCAGCAAAAAGGCCACCAAAGGAAGCCTCTCCATTTTAAACACTTTCATTCCAAATGCTAGAAAATCCAATACACGCACACGCCTTTTCACTAGCAACTCTCGAAAGAAACTGACCGTTCTTTTCCCATAAAAGCGACCCACACCCTTGGGTCTTCTTATCGTGACCGACGCGCTCCCACGTTCGCTTCCTCATGGCAAAACGAGTGGTTTTACTGTTACTAATCGCAGGATAGTGAGAAGGAAACCATGATTTGGTTTCATGTTCTATTGTACAACCTGCCAACTTAGTTTTAAGTAGAGGTCGGATTTTGAGGGTAACATTTTTATTTAGGAAACATATTTGATAGTGTCACAACAAAGGACCGAAATAGCTTGAAATTTCAAAAAAGACAAGATTCACGTTTACCAGCAATGCCACAGATAGATTTTACTTGTATTTTTTCACAGCATGTTACAGGGATCTAAAGTAGAATACATGGAAACATAATAAAGAGTGAAAAAAGTAAAACTACAAACAAATTTGATTACCTGTCAGTGAGAGGATACGGATGCTATTCAAATAAAATGTACGATTACAATTGCAAAATCCACCCCCCAAAAAAAGTTAAAAACACCCTCGGAATGTACATTGCTAATTAACTTATATCCAAATAAATTTAAGGTTGCGTGATTATAATCAAATCACCAAATAACACATAATATAGCCTCTTGATCCCAAGTAAAACTCATTCTAGCCTAAAACCAAATAAAATGCTCTTTAAGAATTAAACAGATACCAATTCTGTAATTAAAATAAACATTTTCAGATAAGAGATCAGATAAATCATATTTATTTTCTTAATCAAACATAGAGTTGGAATGGAATTTCATGTTTCTATTCAAAAGTTTGAAATATCATTTCTTTACATCTCAAAAAATGTAATTCTATTTTTTTGGCATTTTCAAATTTTTTTTTTTTTTTTTGAAACTGCATGGTATTAATTTTAAGGTCAAGTTGTATTTTCATTAAAATCTGGCCTCTACCCTTGAGATTTGGTGAGACCACTCTGCCTCTCTGACATTTTTCTTGGTCAGCAGACGTTTGAGACATGACGCCAAGGTACGAAATTAATCGGAAGAGATATCGAGTTTTGGAGTCATTTATTGAGAAAACTGTTCTACAGAGGAGTATTGTAGTTGCGAAGCTAACATTTTGGCAGTGGCACATTACATGGATATTTCATTTTCTTTTTGACAACTTAGACCCAATTACACTTTGGATTCTTTGGCCGCTGGAATGGCTTCTTTAAAGTCATAGTGGCTTTCTAAAAGCCTCTTTTCGGTTTCTGGATCATTTTCAAGGTTATGATTGATCTCCATCTTGACCGACATCTTATGCTTGCTTTCAAGAGCATCATCCTTTTCAGACTCGGCAGTTTTGTATGGTTTAGAACCTATCCAGCTCAAAATCACTGGCAAAAATATCAGCCCATGGAAGAGCCCGAACACAATCATCAAGAAAAACACCTGCAAAAAATAACCAAATATCAATCAGGAGATTTCCCTACCATAATAGTTTTATTGTAAACATACCTTGAAGTAAGAGACAAACACGTGAGACTTTGAGTTCGCGAGCATCAATACCGCAATTAAGGTCGAAAATCCACCGTTGAAAACGGCCGGACCAATTTTTTTTAGAGTGGAGCGCATACGTTCATCTCTCGTTCCACTGAAAATGGACATAATTTTCAAAATATAATGGATATCCCTGCCCTTTTTTTTGCTGTTGAGCAGAGAGTCCTTTAAGTTTCCAAGGGGGAGTTAGGTCAGCTGACGATCTCACCCATTAATAATCAGCTGACCTTACTCACAAAACACCTGGCATTTCTATTCCACAGGAAAAAATGTCGGGCCCTACTGACTCCCCCTTTGGTCTTGCTTTGAAACTAACCTTTGAATCATGAAAAAATGGGCCACATGGGCCGAGAAATCCACACACAGCCCAACTGAGATGATGATATTAGTACTGGCTACAATATCGATGGTAAGTCCCCACAAATACATCGCACCCCCAACATCAACCTTTAAAGAAGAAACATACAATAGTGGTCTACGTTCTTCATTGAGCATGTTTTCAGTCGTCGTCTTACCAGACTAAGAATTACACAAAGGATTACAATAAGACAAGATCCAACTTTGGCCAAAAGAACCAGTGTTGTTAGGGAAACGCAGATGATCGCCAGAAATAGGTTACGGAATAGCTCCTCTGAAATCACCTAAATACAACGAGAAATTGTGTTGCTGTAATAAATGGTAGTAGTTTGGGGTATATGATTTTTGATATCAGGAGACGCGGAAGGATTAAAAGATTGCCGCTGCTCATCAAACTGTCAAAATAACTGCCCCACCCACCTCGTCAATCTCCCATCGGGAATAGCTTTGAGCCATGGCGAAGGCGATTCCAGGAAATTGGCTCTCCTTGATCGTGTTTTTAACCCAATTCATGGCAGGGATATGCTCCTTGGAACTTCTGAATTTCTTGTGGACAAACTCCATGGTCGATAACTGTATTTAGTCCCAACGAAAAGTAGAAGAAAGACGGTCAGAACGATGTTGTTAGGTTGAGTTTGATGATCGAAACTCACCATAACTTTGGACGATGGGACGCCACATTTTATTTCGTTTTCAAATTTGAATTTGTTCATATGCTTTGCTCCTGATGGACTAAAAATAAATTGGGTCAACTTTTCATGGAACATGACCTCAGAAATGGGATGATTTGGTAATGGGTGCTGTGGGTCCAGAAAGTTGTTGTTAAGATAGTCTTCGAAATCATGGTACCAAGAATCCACGGAAAAGATGATATCTGTCCTATTTTGAAACTTCTCGACCAAGGACTTGATCTTGGGAAACTCTCTGTAGGGGGAAAAGGGTTTCAAATTTTGTTTGCAGAATGGAAAATTCAACATCAGTTTACTTGTACAAGTCCATTTCTGAGAAATACACCGTGCCCATCTCTCCATCCCCAGGAAAATAGGTATTGTGCAGGTGGAACCATTTGTAAAGATTAGTGTCTTGAGGAAGAAACTCGACATAACGGAATTCAACCTCCAGCAACGTGGTTCCGTAACAACCCAAAACACAAAGACCGATGGTTATTGCCACAACACCAACCTGGAGGCGAAATGCAAATGCTATCTTTCAAACTTTAACCTTGGAGATGTGTTTGATGAGAATACCTCACCAAAACCGTCTAATTTCTTACATGCGTTTGATAAGAACTCAACTAACCTTATTCAGAGACTACTCTACCACTGGACAGGGGATGAAACAAATGATTATTGGAAATTTGATTTAATTTGAACCAAAAAGTGATTTCTTCTTCTCTTTTTCCAAATATGATTTGGAAAAGTTATACGCTATCAAAATCTAATTTTACAGTGAAATCTCGGTTTAACGATCTGCGATTCAACAATATTTTTTGGCGTTACCGACTTATACGACAACGACTCGGTTTAACGATAAATTTCGATTTAACCATATATTGTGGGGTGACGAACAATATCGTTAAATCAAAATTTCATTGTATTTGAGAATACAGCTTGCCACCTGACTGAGCCTAAGAACTTTTGTGTAACATGTCTGTTAGAGTTGAAATTTAAAAAAAACTATGAGCAGATTGCAAGGCTACAATTATGGAAATGAGGAGGCGATGGTTTTATCAAAGGCATAATTTCCAATGTCCATTCAAACCGTCCGCATCCAGTTTGTAGGCGTTCTTGTCCTATACATGAGTAGAGACTACGAAATATGTACCTTGACAATTGGATATGTCAGGAAGGTTCCAATCATATCAAAGGCTTCTTCCATGAATGATCTTTGACTGAACCGATTTGGCTTCCAAGAGTCCCCATAGACCTTCCAACAACATGTACCATCGCGTTTGTTATCGATCCTCTTTTGGTCAAGTGTGAGGCATGCCACGAAAAACGTGCTTTGAAGAATGTAAACGGCTGCAATTCCGGTGGCAGTATACAATGAGTAAGATTTAAGCGAAGGGAGGACCTAAGAGATTGGAATTCGACTCTGAAACTAATCTTAAATTTAGATAGTTTTGGTGTCGACTTACTGTGGTTCCTCCTACGCCAAAAACAATAATGTCAGTGATTGAGGTGATGGTGATTCCAACTCCGGCGTGTTTCAAAGCTCGACCAATCCGTTCGGGCAAATCTCTGACAATCCCTTTCTCTGGACAATGCGGAAAACTCTCTTGAGTCTATTTGATATTTTCGAGCTTGATTAGTTTATTTACCTTTGTCACTATTCTCTGCATTATTGAATGCTTGCACGATTACAAACATGTCATCCACTCCAAGTCCGACCAAGAGACAAGGGATGATGGAATGCATGGGTCCATATCCAAGTCCAAATAACGAGCAAATGCCCATTGCCACCAAGATCGAGATGGCACAACTAGCTATCCCCAATGCACCCAAAAAGGCCTGAAAAGTATGCACAACATAAAATTGTGTGATCAATGGACGATTTCAACGAAACGTCACGACTTTTGAAACTGCCATCTAGCGTTCAAAATACTTGTTTTTTTCGAAAGCAATCGATCGATGTACACTGTTAACAGAAATTAAGCATCGATATGACCAAGGGATGGTTTAACCAACAATAGACATCACTTTTTGAAATCAAGGATGTAAAACTGACAGATTTAAAAACTCTTTTTTAATGCACTACTTTAGACAAGAGATGGGGTGTTAAGGCAAAAACTTAATGGGACGTGGGCTTGGACAGAAGGTTGCCACTATTTTTTTGCGAGTTGTCTTGATCAAAAGAGCCTCCTCTTCGTTTTGTTGACACTTTTGAGGTCTAATTAGAAATAAAGTGATTAATTTGTAAGTTTGAAAACCAATATCACCTTGGTAATAGTCATAGAGTATAACATGTAACTGTTTGAAATAGGAAATAAAAAAGGAGCAAAATAATTCTGATTTTCAAACCACCTTCAAGCTGAAACTTACAACATCTATAGGTTGTCTAGACAATTGTCCTGTTCAAACAAATATGATAATCGCAGTTTTTGAATTAGCTTGTCCATCCTTGGCTTGTCCCAGGTTGGCTAAAAATGTTTAACACTCAAAGAAAACTCGAAAAATCCAGAAAGGGGGCTTGCACCCGATGTTCAACATGTGGCAAAAGATTACATACTTTAGTTCATAGTTATTTCTATTTTGGGCAAAGCATTTTCCGATTGAGTAGAGCAAAAAAACATGCACGTTGAGATGGTTATGTTCCTTCGCACGACTGCAATTTTGGTCTTGGACGACTTGCTCTCCGATTAATAACATGGATAAACCGGTCTTTCTTACCCTTTGTTCTACCCTGTTGAATTTTCCCAACATGCTCTGAACATAAGCGTAAATCATGAGGTAACCAATGGTCAAAAAGACCACATCGTCCCAGATAGCTCCAGTTGAAATATCTCCATAGCTACAAGATTAAAAGAAAAAAGAAAATGAATGGTTTTAAGCGTATGTTTGATCGTTTTTGTAGGTACATACCTTCTTTGCACATTAGCCCTGCTACTTAAGCCCTCTGGATAATCACATTTATCTTCCAAGGATGCTTGAAGCAACTCCTCAAACTCTAAGGTGGTTGTGTCGACCTAACAAATCAGATAAAACCACAAGTTGCAAATCTTGGTCTTTTAATGAGAAAACATTTAAGGTAGTCGCACCGGTTGTTGATCCATGCCATTCCGTCCTTGGATTTGCTTAATCTCTGTCACGTTAGCTTTTCCAAACCAACGAATAAACGTGGCCTTTGCTTTGACAATGTGACCGGTTGAATTACGTTCAACTTGTCCTAAATACTTGGAATAATCTCTTTGGTGCAAAAAGACTCCACTGAAATCAAGAGCAAAGGAAAATATTCAATTTCAAGGCTTAGCTAACTCCAATGTCAGTCGACAAAACTGCATTTCCAGTTTGAAGGTTAAGCTCTCCACAAGGTCAGCAAAAAAAATGTATCTTCTTAAAACATTATGTAATAATTGGCCATTCGTCCGAGAACTGAATGTTCAAATTTGTACGTTCCTCCAAGATCAGGCACTCGGCAACAAAACCCGTTGCATTTACTCCAATTTTGACGACATATGGCAGTGACCTTCAGATGCATTTGTTTCTTTCCTTCACCAAGAAATGTATACCTCTTATCAATGGTGTTGAGTTTAAAAATAAGCTCTTCCTGAGTTAGGTTCTCGATAGCCGCTTCCGATTCTTCCGTGAATTTTCCGCGAATTGCGAACATTTCCAACAGACTCGTTTCAAAACACGCCAAGGGCATTTGTTCCACAATTGGACAATATTCATCCGGATAAAAGACCACCGATGGGTCAAAGGCCCGTCCAATCCCCGCCCCCGATTTTATGGCGGCAAAATCATCCGCACTAAAAAGAACACGATAACTCTAATCACATTCCAAGTTCAGACATTGACCGTGTGAGATAAGAAGATAGAGAGAGAGTCATAGTAATCCTCTACTGGGTTGTCAAGGTCAGGCTTTTGTACTGGAGTACGCATACGGTATGAAGTGATGTACAAAATGCATTGTGTAACATACACGGGTTCTTCCATAGAGCCGAAAGCGTCTCCTCCAAAATCGGCGAAAAAATCGTCATTTACAGGCTGAGGTTTATCGGTCACAGCCCTTTTTCGTCGACTTTCGGGTTTGGAAGGCATTTGATCGGAATCCAGATCGACAACGGGCAGTTGAATGCACAGATCGGGCCAATGTTTACCATTGGAGGTTTGAATATTCAGGACATTTTTGTGGATCTGATAGAGTTGTTGGATCACCTCAGGGACCAAGATGTTGTCTTCATGCTCAAAAATGATCGAGTTGAACCTGAAATAAACGTCATTGACAGGCTTGACCATGCGTTTGTACTTTGGATTGTTTGTTCGATTAATTGCTACGTACAAGTATGTCTCGCCTTTTCGAGATTGGATTATTCTATATTTTACAGACAGACGACATGCTTAACCCTCTTTTTTTGGAAGGTTCAAGCGATTGAAATTGTTTGCTTACTGATGAATTGGTTTACAACAAGATTACTTTTAATGAGGTCTTTGACATACATGGCGAAACAACTTCCCAGTTTTTGCCTCCTTTTTAGCAATTCAAGGGTTGAAACACAATTTAGGCTTATGTAATGAATAAAGAAGACATTCCTTATATCTTAAAATGAAATTTAAAGATATAATGAATGTCTCATTCCTTTGCTTGTTGTGGACTTCCTGACCATCAAATCCTGGAAATTTATGTGACTTTAAGAAACTTTACAACTAGACTTTTCGAAAGGCGAAAGACATCAATTGCGAGTTCCGATGAAACACTGCCAACTCTAAGCAAATCATCCATTCCGAGACTACCGTCTCAAATCTTTTTATGTACATCAAGCAAACGAAGAGCGCAAAAATGCTGAGTACCCCCAAAATACAAAATCTCACGTTAAGGCAAGTCTTAACTTTGAAAGTTAAGAAAGGATGACCTCGTTCAAAAGACCAAATACTATGCAAATGAAGTTTGCCATGAAAATTAAGTTCAAAATTATTTCTTACCAAATCGAAATGTCAGCCACGTTGTTAATTAATGAAAAATTATTTTTTGACGAAATGAAAGCTAAGTCTTGTTTTCGATCGATTCTCTAATAGTATTGCCAAAAATAAGTTGGCGCCGAATAATTTACATACATAATTACTTTTCGCAATCAATTTTGATTGATTGCAGATTCATAGACCAAGAATGTGACCTACTTTATTTTAGGTCACGGCGCATTTTGCAGAAATGAAAAGCTTTGCGACGACTGATAATGAAAGGGTTTGCAAAATTACAAGATATAGTATTCGCAGATAAAGTGTCAAGGAAAATGCATTCATAATGCAACAGTGTCTAAAGGTCACTTTAGCTCCCTAATCGTGTGGGTTTACTCAATAGTCCATCTATTTTCTCAGGGTTGAAAAAATACCACGTTCGTCATCTTGTTTTTTTTTTAAATGAGAAACCTAAACCAATTTTCAAGTTCTTTATCACAGATTATTGATAAACATAAAACTTGTCATTTCCTCAATGATTTGACAACCTTGTCAGTTGTAATTGCAAATTGAGGGTGTGATTCCTCAGTAATGGAGACAACTAAATTCAAATGGAATGGAAGTCTCCTAATGGGTTTCGAGTTTGATTTTGACCATAGTGTTGCCATAATGGCGCTTGTTTGTAGTTTTTTTGGATCAAAAACTTACAATTAGATTTTTGTGAAAGGCAGGAGAAACATATTCCGAGTAGTTGTGCAATTTTGAATTTCTATATTCATGTCATTGTTTACTACGCTTGTGCTACATTTTTCGACGTTCAATGATTGAAAATTTCCGATTTCATTTCTAAAGAAACTCATACCTTAGATCAGGCGGAAAGTTTTCCCACAACCAGCCATTGTTATGGGCGAAGTCTGAATTGGGTGGGATCCAAAGTTTGACCATATTATTCTCTTGGTAGAATTTGACAATCCCAATGCTGCAAATGGCCACCCAAAGCAAGGAACAAATGATTGTGATCTTCGGATGACTTGCCACCCATTTGCCATGCCTGCAATAGAAAATAGGATTGACGTTGCTAAGTTTTATGTCTAGCCTCAAGTTTTGGACACAGTAGTCAGACTTTTTGTACAGGGGTGGGCATGAGAAAATGGAAAAAGATGAACTGAACCTTAATAGCTGCATTTTGATTAGCCTATACTAGTGATGTGTTTCGAGTTGGGAGTGTTGCCATTTTTGACTCGAAGTTTAATTGTTATTCAAATAGGCTTTTAAGCACATGTGTGGCCTTCTTAATCCCATGAAAACTTTTTTAATCCAAGATTTGTGCAAGCCTTGGAGTCAAATGGATCTTTGATTTGACTCAAGCCCAAAAGAGTAAAAAAGGCCATGAGGATGTCCAAAAAGAGCTTCCACATTTTTAAAATTCAACCTTAATCCCCGTTACGCAATATTAGCAACAATTAAACATGAGTTTTAGGAACCAAAAGAAGATAAAAATGTCAAATGAAACCTATTGACAGTCAAAAAAGCGACCTCAAGCGGCATTTATTGCATTTCTTGTAATGGAAAGTAGAGAAATTCCTAAAATCTCCCCTTCACTTAGCTAAGTTTGAATGCTGCTCGTACATCCCCAATGATTTGAAATTACATACATTTGAAAGCACATAACAGCAAGTTGTTAATTATTGTATCAAAAATTATTCTTGAATTTTAGGGACATCAAGTTTTTTGCCTCATTATGAAGTTATTACAAGTTTAAAATGTCAACTTCAGTATCTAAATTAGTCACCCCATACATATGAGGAAGGAGAAAAAAAGGGAAAAGGAGAATAGCAAGAGGGGCCGTCAACCAAATCAGAGTGATCAATATCAGCGTTCAAAAAGGAGATGGGGAATCTTTCAGACCTGTGAATATTTGAACACCAATGTGACAAACCAAAGCGATATTGGTGCATTACAAGAACACAACTTTTGAACTTAGAAAAAATGGCTTTAGAATGAAATAAAAAAAAACACCAAACACTAATGGAACTTGCATAAAAAGCGAAAGAAGTTACTACATAGATCAGGTCTCTTAGTACTACCATTCCTGAGTGCACCACACATTTTTAATTGCGAGACTCTATACTTGGAGAGCAATTGCTCTTTGATAAATACAACTCAGAGAAAAAGGTTGTTTTGTCGTCGAGGAAAAAATCTAGACGGCTGAAAAAACTTGTTCTGTCGCTTTGCAGCCATCAGGAACAAGCTGACCTTAAACTTTGAAACATCTAAAAACTTTGCTCGAAAAAGTTCGAAAAAGCTCAAAAAAAAATTTTGGTCCTCGCTGTAATGAAAGAATTAATATCAAGCATGAAGCAAGTGGAAAATGCAAGTAAACATTTTGTGATATGCTAATTCGAGGATGTTATTATTTTTTCCAAGTTGTTCTCCCGAAATTGCCTACCCCTGTACTCTAGTCAGTACCTCAATAGCATCATACTCTTCTGTAGGAGCCGAGGGAAATCTTCGTTCATATTGACCTTGCTAGTGTGGGGAATGTTTTCTTGGCGAACGCGCAGTGATTTCAGGTATTTCTCAAGGTTAATTCCCAAGTTATAGACTGTGGCAGGTACAGAGGGGACGATTGGTCATGACCATCGGGCAAATTTGAACAAACCCCGTGCCAGCACATCAGTATGTTGTCCAGACTTATTTTCTATTACCAACGAAAGGAAATAATACTGCTGTTACACAAAAAAAATCTATTGAAGGGTGTCATTATACCACAGTTTATGTACATTTTAATTAAAGATATCAAGAGAGGCATTAAAAATTTTGGTGATCGATGACAAAGATTTACACAAGAAAACCTGTAAGAACTTGGTCAACGAAGAGTTTTAGTTTTATAAATTGAAAACTGTGCCTTTCATGAATTATTTTCCAAAATTGCAGATTTGAGTTCAATAATAAAACGATCATTGTAATGTGTTGAATTGTATTACTTTTTAACAATAAAGGCCATTTGCAAGTGAAAACATTATCAATGTTTCGCATCGTCATCTTTGCTCAATAAAAAAAATGTTTCATCTAATAAATCGCAATTTTGAATATCCGATCTTTTTTGGGCAGTCACCTAAGTTTTCAGTGCTTTTGATGAAGTGAATGCAAGCAAAACTAAAAAAAACTGCCTTTGGTACATTTTTGACATTTGACATACTTGTCACATGTATTCCATATTTGGGAAAAACTTGAAAACAATTGACCAAAAGAAAGGTAATCAGTAGGGCTGAATATTTTAGGTTAACTTTTTGGGCAAATTATGACATAATTAGGTTGCCCAAAACTACGTTTTAGGTTTTTTTTAGGTTGAATAGATTACACCTTTTACAGTGGCTTTTCAGATCAAATTTTGCCTTTTATCTATTGTTTTTCAGCACTTTACTCTTGGCAAGAGTAAAAGCAGTTGAGCAGAGACAAAGGCAATGAAAATTTTATTTGGCAGTGGGGGAAAATGCTAGTATAGAAAAGTTTGTGCCAGTGAAATTTGTTAAGCGGTAGAATATGGCAGAAAGTGGCAAAAATGCGACCAAAAAACCCAGATAAAAATTGTCGACCCACAAAAGGAGATCGGCAATTTTTGACCTAAAATTGTCGACCTAAACACGGAGATCGGAAATTTTTGACCTTAAAACGAGTTCAGAAATTTTTGACCTTAAAACGAGTTCTGAAATATTTTACCTTAAAACGAGTTCAGAAAATTTTGACCTTAAAACGAGTTCAGAAATTTTTGACCTCAAAACGAGTTCTGAAATATTTTACCTTAAAACGAGTTCGGAAAATTTTGACCTTAAAACGAGTTCAGAAATTTTTGACCTAAAAACGAGTTTAAAAAATTTTCGACTTAAAAAAAGAAATTGAAAATTTGCGCCCTAAAAATGAGATGAAATGACTGAAAACGAGACGAGAGAAAAATATGACTTCAAAAAATGACAGTGAGCGCCCTTAGTTGGCAGTATGTCGGCCTGAAACCACCTGATAAAGCTAATTCGGTATGTTGATGAGATGAAAAACATTGTGACTCCCACTCTTCTACTTTCTTCCTTTTTTTTTTGTTTTAAAGACACTGGGGTAATTTTCAAGTGGGCGCAGTCAAATGACTTTAGGGTGAGAAAAAAGTTAATTTTACGTTGAAAACTTAGTTTTAGGTAAAAATTTCCTGAAAAATGCGAGAAAAAAGTTAATTTTAGGTTGGAAACTTATTTTTAGGTAAAAATTGCCCAAAAAAGGCGTTTTAGGTTAAAACCTAGGTTTTTATGTAAAACCTAAAATATTCAGCCCTAGTAATCACCAAATTGGAACTCTGGAGCAAAATAAAATTTGCTTGTCCCATACTATTTGATTTGCAAAATTTTAAACGTTGTTGTTCCTTTTGGAACAGCATCGAGCTCTGATGAGGCGTTAAGACATTTCAATTACAATAGCAAAAAAACGAAGTTTGAGAAGGTGCAACTCTTCTTTTTCAAAAATCAAAAGATACACGTAAATATCGTGGACTCGTTACAGGGGCCCTGAACGAACTTTCTCACCCGTCAATTTTTCTGAGGGACATGTGATGTATTGTTTGGACCATTTGTTTATTTGTTTGTTGCCGTAAGTAGCCGAACATATGCATGAACAACCAGTGGAATATTCGAACCAAGAAGATTACATTCTTAAAGAAACGATGGAACAGGTCCCTTGGGAGTACTTTGATAATTATTAATGGACTGGTTCAGTTTGGTGGACTCACATTTGTTAGACATACGAGGGGTATCCAGACTAGAGGTAGACTGGGCATATAACTCGTCAGCAAGTGCGATTTGTAGATGCTTGATAAATAATTGAAATCAAGATTTATCTCTTATGGGCAGATGTTATTTTACATGATTTGTTGTAATACAATCATGTTCGAACTTATGATTTAATTAGACCAGGTATGTTGGGCGACCCCTGTATACATAGAAAATAAGCCTCAAAAGCGAGCAACAAGTCAAAAATCAAGTACACTGTAAAGCCAAGACGTTTCACATCAAAAGTTACCTCAAATATTCATCAAATATTGGTATGGGTGGTTGAACAACGTCTTAACTTTCCAGCATAATGGATTTTACCGTGTTTCTTGCTCTTGACATCGATGTTCAAAAACGTGCAGGGGTTGCCCAACATACCGTTTCTTAATAAATCATCACTATGAACTGGATTACCTGACAACAAATCATGTAAAATTACATGATTTGTTGTCAGGTAATCCAGTTATATGCCCAGTCTACCTCTGGTCTGGATACCCCACGTATCATAACGCGTATCTTTCGTTCAAATTGTTCTTTATTTTGGAGGCCAAAAATCTACCTCACTGCAAATTTTCTTTGCCACATCAAAAATCATTATGACTTTTTATCCAACATCATCATCACTAAGAAATCATTGCATCGAATATTTTCATTGTTCAATCATTTCAATCATTGAATATTTTCCCCATACAGCGACAAATCAGCGCCTAAAATTATTCAATATTAGGTTCAAGGATCAACTTGCAAATATAAGACCCCCAGCTTTGCAACTTTTAATCGAGAAAATGTCTTGAGAGGCTAACAAAAAGTACCTGATCAAATCATTCTGAGTTTATGATTGTTTATGAATACACGCAACTGAAATAATCGAACTAATCGTTGCTCCCTTTGAAACAATCAGCGAAACAGCATCATTTGAATTTCTAACCAACATAAAACGCCATCCCACCTGTAAAAATAGTTTTCTAATCCTTTGGAAATCGTATCACTGACGGTTTGGAGGCCATTGCTAAAGCTTCGACCACAGGAAGCCATGACGATTGATGATAATATTGATGTTGAAGATGATGATGCCTCCTTCCTCTGGCAAATAATGGACGGAGATCCAATGCAAAAAGGAGTGGAACTTTGTCTCGGGGAAACTCGTTTGATTGGGAACAGCTGATTTCTCCCACACTTGTTTATTTCATTCTCAAGTAAGATAAAGATTTCACTTCAACAACGAGCTCTCCTTGAAGGACCTCCTTCCTCAACTCGAGCTTGAAATGCACTGACAGTTTCGAATTGTCTCATGTTGTCAAGTAGGAGACGAACGAGCGCAGGAAAGATCTTTCTTTAGTACGCTTCAAGTATTCCATTTACGCACCCACGTGTGCGCACATGCATTCCCGGTTTCTACATCTACGTATTGCGCGCGCAAGTTTCTCGTTGACGGATCTGGACGCAGCGATTTTTCCACCATTTCAAGTTTGTTGTCCATTGGAATTGTATGTAGTGACTTGGTCGAGAGGGATCTGAGGTACTTTCACTGGTTCAACCACAAGAACTATTGCAAAGTATGTGATGATCTGAAATTCATTCCAAAAGCATTAACATTAGTAGAGAGCTGAACTGAAAGATGAAATTTGGCTCGAAACCTTGGTTTCGGTTCCGGTTAAGCTACCGGAACTGACAAGAGCTCTGCAAAAATTCGTATTGACAGCAGATCTAACGCAAGAATAGGCTGATTGGGCAAGGATAGGTTGGTTAAACGGTAATTAAAGATGAGGCTGTTTCGCCATTTCCAACCAAATCTTCTTCAGGATCTAGTTTACGTAGTTTTCAATGTTAAGTGACTTCTTCTGAAGGATCATTTGATGCTTGGATTGGAACTGATTTGGGATAGCCCTCCAGACCATGACTTTTGTATTAAAAAATCGGCAATTCCCAAGGAAATGATTGAATCAGATGAATAGATCCACAATAACGCCATTTTTCGATTGGCAGGCCGAAAAAATCAGTCAGAAAAGGGCCTCATCAGAAAAGTAAATTCTTCTTTAATCCTACTTTACCCATCTTGCATGCAGAAGGCAACTCTTTTTTTTTTTGACGCGGTTCACGAAGCTTAACTTAACGCCTTAGTTTTTATGTAAACCGCAATTTTTGGTTGGTTTGATTTCATCGTAGGCTAGACTTTTTGAAATACCAGTTCTGGCTGCTCTTGTTAGTAATGGAAAACAATCACAATAAACACTGTACAATGGGGGGTTATTTTGTGTTTGTGCAAATATGCCTTTTCGTTAGGGCCATTTTGTGTACATATTTTTTCGTTTTATCAGGGCCCAGTAGACAATTTGTGAAGTGCAAAATATCTGATACTGTTGCCCAAATTCTCATAAGCCACTTACCCTTGCCATTTTTTTCAGATTTCCCTTTCATCAGAATTTTTCCTTCTTTTATTTTTATTTTT
>JAAGOF010000185.1:386720-425677 GCA_010645155.1 Tigriopus japonicus | reverse complement strand
GCAGGATTGGGCAACTTTTTGAATACTTTTCCTGACCAACCCACTATTCAAGTGGGTCTTCAATCCTATGTCAATATTATTTTTACACAAAAAGTTTTTGGGATGATTTATTGTTATTTTTTTGTTGTGCATATATGAATTTTGAATTTACAAGGTTGTCTCATATCAAATCAAGAATCATTCGTGACATATGACGTTATCAATTACCAAATGAAGAACACAGTTTAAAGTATTCTCAGGCTTGATATTTCTAAGATTGATGAAGTCGTTATAAAATTATGATTCTGTTTTCAAGAACGACTCACCCACTCAAAATACATATTATATTCTCAAAAACATCGTTATTTTGAGTGCCCATTGAAAGTAGAAATTAACTGAGCTTATCATCAACTATTTTGAAGGAAAGGTATGTAAATGTGAAATGTAGTTTGTTGAATGGTCTCTTTGAGTGGACGCCGAAATGAAAATTGAAAGTGCAGAGCAACCAAAGACGCTCCTTAATTACAAGCTTGGATGTTTAAACTAAGTAAATTAGAAGCCTTGATGACAAAGAAAATTCAAGGAAAAGTGTCTCATTTGACGAAAAGAAATCTTACTGACCTTCAGTGTTGAGCTCCAGACAAGTTTAAGGCACAACTCACAAAACAACAAAGTACATTTGTTTACAATTTAACAAAGAGATTAACGATGTGTTATAACGAACACAATTTTTTGTCCTTAAAAGATCAAACTCACAATAGTTGCTGTGTGAAGTTTGTAAACATAGCCCGTTCAAATTTGACCAAATTGAAACGTGGAATATCCTGAATACACTTTGGAGCCTCAATTTTCTAGCCCAATTCAAGTCTAATGAAAGGCCATTAATATTAATTATCATTAAGGTATTCCTAAAAGTGTATTTATTAATGTGATATGTCCAAAAATTATGCCAAAACTAAAATTACTCTTTTTGCTTTTGCCAGCCAAACCTTTTTCGTGCCTTTTCTTGATGAAAACCAATCTATATTTCCAACTTGTAAGCAAAATACGTTATTTTTTACTTTTTACTCATCTTTCCCAATAAAAGCCGCATTTTTTTCTACGTTTTGACGAGTTCATTTACATAAACTCGTTAAGAATATCGTTAGCAGCCTAGGCTTGCCAAAAAAAAAATGTTTGAGTTTTCAAAGGTCAGATTGTTCGAAAAAATGACATATTTAAGAGCAATGGCATGGTTAATGTATGTTGAGGAGCATTGCAAAGTAATTTAAAAACAAAAGGAGAAATTGGAAGCCTTCAATAAAACAAATTATTTGGTTTTAGGTTTAGTTGCCCCAAAAACCGATCTCCTGTGGCCATCTTGTTATTCAAAGTCGGGCATTCCTGACTCAAAAGCTCGGAAGAACCCTCTCAATTTATGTTACGAAATTTTCGATAAAAGCAACAAAACATATTATTGTGCCAAAAAATGTCTAGAATTGCTATTCTGACTTCAAGTTGTGCATATGAGAAAAAATATGTTGCAATTACCATGCTTAAATCTTGGTTTTAGCTACCTTGCATGCTCATCAGAAGCACACATCTTCTGAACTTTTCTTCCCGCCAAAAATCATGACATCACTAGAAATTCCT
Source organism: Tigriopus japonicus (assembly GCA_010645155.1). Classification (NCBI taxonomy): domain Eukaryota; kingdom Metazoa; phylum Arthropoda; class Copepoda; order Harpacticoida; family Harpacticidae; genus Tigriopus; species Tigriopus japonicus. Next base: position 424,066 of record JAAGOF010000185.1, on the reverse strand, counting down.
GCCAAAATTACGTTACCCTAGAGAAAATCATTATGATTTGGAATGAGCATTCATGGATAAAGCCCTTATCCAGTCTTAAAATACACAAAAAGCAAGGATTTTTGCACTACTAGCATTTTTTCCGCCGTTAGAGGATAGCAAGACAAAGGCACTGCAATTTCTCGTTCATAAAAATCAGCCTATTTTTCTACATAATTTTAACGGAATATGTGCCATTTTATCACCAGCTTTAGCTTTATAAGCCAATTTCTAGATCTAATTCGATATTTATGAACAAACTCATCTTGAGTAGTAGCAATATTTCTTGCCTTTTATGGTGTTGAACATTCAATTTTTTACCTTTTAGCAAGTAATGGACTGAAAGAGGTTTCGTTTTTGGGTATTCCTACCGAAACCGAAAGCAAATATGCATTATAAAGAATGGAATTTGACAACAAAGTCGAAGATTTTTTTTGGTCCAAAAAACTCTGAATCTTAAGTTTTCCCATTTTTTATATTTTCGATTACTCAACATAGAACATACGACAAATTTATTTATTTTGAAGTGAATTTTGCCCATATGTTACTTTATAGTCAGGTGCTTTTAGTTTCGGTTTCGGTTGAGAGCCCTTTTAGTGCATCACTACTTTTAGCATTCTTGGATTGCATAGTGCATTTTTTCAAATGTTTATCACTGATACATGGTTTATCCAAACTACTGAAAAAGATGCATTGGAAGCATTATTTCAGTAGATTTGTAAATCAAATATATTCCAAAAGACTTTGTCCTTTCTTGAATCCTAAAACTAATGAAGACAAGATGTCGCCTTTTAGTCATGCTCCACAATTTTGGCCATGCAACACATGCTAGACATGATCAGCCAAACTTTTAGACAATTTTATGATTGCAGAAATTGTAAACAAAAAATAATAAGAAATAAAAATCCACGTTGTTCAAAAAGAGGGAAATATTGCAGAATTTGAATTGATTTTCATAGAATGCAGAGCAAATGAGGCGCATGTTTCTGTTTTTTATGGATCGCAAAAGTTTGAGACATATTCTTGTTTGTTCTCAAAATGTAATTTTTAAACATTTTATTTTGCTTATCTCTTCGTCATGGAAATGAATCAGATACATCGGAAATTGAAATCAATCGTTCGTTCTATAAAAACGAGGCTTTGGTGGATTGGCTTTGTTCCTGGCTTGGGTAAATCTTCAAAATAATTGTACGTTTAATCTGTAAATTCATAGCCTATCATACTTTCAAAGCCGAAAATCAATGTTAGAAAAGCTCACTAAAATAGCCACACAATATTAACTAGTTTAAAAAAAAAAAAATCTGGTGGAAAATCGTTCCAGACATTTCGCAATGAAAAGAGTCAGACATTGTGGAACAAGGAAAATGCGATTGTTTTTCCAGGTCATGTTTTTTATTCAATTTATGCACCTCTCATATCTCTGTACGAAAGAGTAAATAACTTCTAGTCAATTTTAATCATCGGGTACGTAAAGGCGTGACTTACGAAAACGTACAATCATGTTAAGTGAACATTAAATACTGTACTTTAGTAATAACACTTCTTAACTTTTTTTCGCCCGCAAATGACCAAAGGCATCAGTTCAAATTCTAGTATAAATACATATTTCATTCAAAACATAATCGTGGCTCTTCTTTCATAACTGATGATGGCAAATGCATTTCAATGGCAACGGTAACTATCACTGTTTTGGTCAAAGTCTGAAGTTCAAGCTCGTTTAGCTAGGGTTGATTTTTCAATCGGTTTCATTGCAAGGTCTTCTAACTTCAAGGCTAAAAAAAGTGATGTCCAACTGGGAAGCGCCAACATGTCTGAATTCCATGACGTCATTTATCGTCAAACTCGTTCATTTGGAGTCTTTTTGATTTTGCTCCTTGTTTGTAACAAGTCTGGATATGTATTCAAAAAGTGTTGAGTTTAGAACGGTTAAATAATATTCTAATAATATGGGTGACATTTAAGAAAATCTGCTTCGGAGTTACACCTTCAACATTTCTTGCAGATCAATGTCGACCTTTGAAATATCAACGCAAGATATTACCTTTTATCCCCATAATTGTTATTGTTAGGCCTTGGAATTTGATGCAATTATATTTTACCTTAAACATGCTTTATGGTGCAAATTGATAATGTAAACAAAGTTATGCTTTACGGGAACCAAATGTGTCTTTGTTCAAAAGGAGCAAATCAATTGTGCCAAATGTGCATCGAGAGTTATTTTTATATTATGAGATGTTATGAATTGAATGAATAATTCGGTCAATCAATGCCTTTTCCAAGAAGGTCAAAAAAACATCCACAAAGTTTTGACGCTTTTGGCCGAAATTTCGGTTTCGGTTTCGATTTTGCCTTCCGAAACCGAAAGCCGACTAGCATTTATAAGGAATGGAGTTTGAAAACAATCAAGTCCAACAATATCTGCATTTTCATTTTCCGATTTTTTGAAACAAGAGATTACCAAATTTCGAACACTGGGCCAAATAGATTTTAAGTTGAAATATGCACGCACATAATTTTGCAATCAACTGCTTTTGGTTACGGTTTCGGTTAAGAGCCCTGTCAGTCCATCACTATTCTTAATATTTCCAAAAAATACAGAGTAACACATTTTTCCTTTAAACATGGTGTTGCCTTATTTGGATGGATCAGTAGAGGGGGAGATTTAAATTGCAAAAAAACTCTAATGGAAGCCGATGACAAGTTTCGTTCCAAAATCTTTCTCTCAAAATGTTGGCGGGATTTTTGAAACAAGAAAAAAGTATGGTTTGTCTGCTTTGTTAACAGATTTTGAAAGTGATTTTTGATCGGGAAAACACTTCAAAAGCATAAAATCATTATGGGAACTGTGGATTCGATTCCGAGGATAAATATGAAACAATGAAAAAGCACATATCGCAAAAAAAGAAATGGGACACTTATGGCAACTTGGCCTTATTTTTACTGTCGTACATATGAGGAACAAAAATGTAAAAATTCGGAAACATCCTACCGAAAGTTGTAAGTAAATATATGTTGAAAACGGGTAAAATATTTAAATCTTTAGGATAGTCGAAGGAAAAGTTAAGGCTTTACCTTTTTGTTATTATTTCTTATAAGCTGTAACGTACAGGGATCAAAGTTCGCTCTGACCACTTGAGAAACCGAGCTCGGTGTCTAACACTAACTTAATAGGTCAAGGCTCTTCGAACTCTTTATTGATTTTGCATGTAACGAAGCCCTGATGTAAGCGGCAAATTCCATGTAGTTTATGTCATTTTGCTGTATTTTTATCACCACATCACGGTATTGAAAAAATCATATCATGTGTCTATGGAAATTCCCTAACACTAAGAGTTCGGGTGCAGATTTCAGGCAAATAAGATTTTATGCCCAAAAACATGTTTATTTGCTATTTGTTAGCTTTTAAAGTTTTTTTGCCATTTCTCATTTTATTTGCCATTTTTGGGCAAATAAATACAAAAGTTGTCGGTTTTTGGGCAATTAAATGCAAAATTTGTTGTTTTTGGGCAATTAAATGCAAAATTTGTTGTTTTTGGGCAAATCAACGCAGAAATTGTCTTTTTTTGTTCAAAAATAGGAAAAAAAAACATTTTGCCCAAAATGTTTCGTTTAGGGGATTTATTGATTATTGTTTAGTGGCCAGTTTTGCCATATTTTGGTAAATTTTCGTATCTATTTGCCATTTAATTGCTTATTTGCCATTTTATTTGCCAATTTGGACACTTTTATTTGCCATTTTTGGGGCCAAAAATGGCATGTTTTATTTGCCAGAAATCTGCACCCTTAACTACGAGATATGTTTCAGACTCAGGAACCAAGAGGAACAACTTTGATTTTCTGAGTTTCCCAAAGTCAGGTCTAGATGAAAAGTTATACACCTAAAAACCTTTCAAGTAAAATATTTTTTTAGTCTAGTCCGTTTTCTTAAAGCAGATATAGAGATACCTTTTGAATCGAAATTGCTTGAAAATATGTTGCTCAGCTGTTAAGAAGTTATTTGATTTTAACCGGTTCATTTTTTGCCCAAAAAAGCTGAAAAACGTTCCGGGAAAATTCAAATTCCCAAACAAATGATATAGATTTTTGATGTCACAAATTAAATTCGAACCTTTTCATGTTTCTATGTTTTGTCATAATATGTTAAAATAACATTTACTAGTAATACTTTATACATACTAAAATAAATACACATTTTTGAAAAGCAATATTTTTAATTGATTTGAGTACATTAGGTTAGGTTTTCAAGTGAAAATTGGAAAAATAATATTGCACCAACGTGTCTTTGTATTCGTTTGTGGCCATTCGATATTTCTCGAAGGACCATGGTCAAATTGCACCAAAACTGATTTTTTTAAACGTTACCGAATTTTATAAAATTTGATTTGAGGACCTACCAATATGACCTTTCTATAATTCAAAAGCCGTAAATTCGTAAAATTGCATCTTTCTTGTGTTTTAGGAAATAATGTAGTTCATTTTGACATGCTGTGACAAAATATGGAAAAATGAATATACAGGGTGTCCCAGCCCAATTACTGTCCGGTGCCGGACTTGTTGAAAGTCATAAAGAATAACTTTGGCAATAAGAAGAATACAATCTTCAAAATTTTTGCGTATTTTGTGCACACAATTAGCAAACAATTTACTCAATGTGGCTCCTGTCAGCTGCGATGGCGGCCTCGATACGGCTGTGGAAGGACAAGCTCTTCTTGATAAAAGTCCTCGGAGAGGTTGCCCCACTCCTTGGTGATGAGTGACTTGAGTGCGCCAACACTGGAGTGAGGGGTTGCCTGGGCCTTGGCATTCATGACGCCGGACACAACATAATTCAAGGGGTTGAGGTCTGGGCTGTTGGACGGCCACAACCCCTTTGGCCAGAATGCCACGTTGTCCTCCATCCAGGTTTGGACGATTTGGCTGAGTGTCCGGGTACCAAATCTTGCTGGAAGACGCATGAGGTCCCTCAAACCTTACCCTCGCCCTCCTGATGGTCCTCTCATTGACACCGATGACTGACGCGATAATAGTGTTGTCGGCACTGGCGCGGTACATATCCACCATGCAGTTTCTGTTAGCCAATTGCATGATTATTGATTGACCAACCGCGTTGATTTGAAAGGCAAAAAGATTTAGCAGACTGCTGAATACATACAAAAGCGAGAAATTGGCGTTTCAGCTTGAATCATGCAAGCTTTGCGTTTTTTCTGCGCCCGACAATTGGGCTGGGACACCCTGTATTTCTGACCCATCAGTGGTCTGAAAGAATACAATATTTTTTCAAAACTTTCTGCATGATCCGAAATTCTGCCTCTTTACATTGTCGGCAAATTCAGAGGGCTGTCGAGTTTTGCCTGTATCCTATCACTAAGAACTCAGAAAGTTACTTTTATTCCTGTCCAGGTTACTCAGAAGTTAATAATTAGATTGTGAAAATTCGAAAAAAAATATTTTGTTTTTTTGTTTCAAAGGACTCCTAAGCATTTTTCACGTTTTTGCTTTTCTTGTACTTTTTTGTTATCATATCCAAGAAATATTAGTACAATACAAAACACGATTGATTGCCTCGGTTTGAATAAGAGAACACTTCCTAATACTTTTATTCAAGGACTTATGAAAGTGTAAAATTCTGGAAAAGTCTTCCTCTTGATAAGAGCCATTTTTTATCTGATAGGCGATCTTCCAAAAGTTGAATCTAAATTTCGAAAATAGGCAGGTCTTAAAAACAGTATCAAAACCAAAAAATGTATCCTTCTTAAACAAACTTAAAAGTTGAAAAAAGTTTTAGGAGCTCATTCCATGCCCGACCAGGCTTTCCAAATTTGCGCGGGGCTTGGCTCAATTTGTCAGTCTTTTTGTCAATCAAATTGTTCAATGTCACAAACATTTTTAAGATAAACTAACAAGAAAGTTCATTAGGAACGAAAGAGCCTTCTTCAAATACTTTGAAATAAGCTTTAAAAGGCTGAAGCATTTTTCGAATTTTCATATCCTAATTGGTGCTCGCATTTGATTACCTTTTATGCTCTTTCCTATTTCTTCATTTTCTTAACTATTCCTTTTCGAATGAAGAAAGGGTGAAGACTAAAACCCCTTGATCGGATTGGTCGACGCCGAAAAAAATCACCTACACAGACGTGGAATGATCAGATTCGATGAATTTGAAGTTGAAGTAATTTTTGGTGCATCTTAAATGGGAGTAATGGTTTTTGTATTTTAAAAAATTTTGCTTTTGAGTTTCAATCCCATTCTGTTTTACAGAGGCTATGTCCAATAATGTCAAGCAATAGGGGGGGCTCGGACAAAGTTGCTAAATGCAGCTAATATGGCACCAAAAATGCAACTTTTTGCCATTTATATCAAATTTAGCATCTTTTAATTTTTTCGCAAAAAACAACTTTTGGCGTTTTTTTGCCTCGAAAACTTAAATTCTGTGGGATTTTGTTCCAAATATATTTTTTACACGTACTTTGGCATGATCTATTTATATTTTCTTTATTCTTGAATAATTTGTGCAAAGCAAAACTGCGTTCTTAAGAACGTAAAAGGTTTAAAGAAAAGGCAGATTTAAGACTTCAAATTTTAACTAAAAAATGAGAAGCATATTGTGATATATTTCTTTCTGCTCTCCTTTATGCCTCGTTGTGCGTTCCCCTTCCTATTTAAACCGTTTGTATAGTTTCTGTTGTCATCCATTCTCCTTCATTATTCTACCGAATAAACTTATCCACTGTTCTCCCGGTTTCCCATGTTTGTCGTTATTAGTACATAACACATATTTTGCCAAATTTGACATTTTTAGACCGGAAACACCACCTCTTATAAACTTTTGTCGATTTGAGGGCAACTTTTAATTTTTTTTTTTTGCAATTTTAGACTAAAAACTGCAACTTCAGGCCAGAAAAACAGCAACTTGATCCGAGCCCTAGTCATTATGAAATACGGTAATTCCAAAATTTAAAAGGTAAATCTCGCCATTCGATTTCACCATGACGATATAAGACTAACATTTAAATAAGTACCAAAGATAAGGTTTTTGAAGACAGATTTATTTCACATGAATAATAAAATTCCCTCCCATCACATTTAACATGGAACAAAGGAGGTAACATTGAGGAGTGAGCACATAAAGGCTAGGACCTCAAATCCCAAGCCTTACACTAAAGATATTCTCGGCCATCCAGAACGGCGATCCATGTCACCAAAAGCTCCAGATTATTTCTTGAAACATTTTTTTCCTTCTTTTTTATATTCATCTATCACAGTAGTTCCAGGAGAGTTCTCAATAAGATTGAAAGCTGATTTTTCGTCACAAAATCAGCTCCTCACACGAGAGTTGAGGCGGATCCGAGGGGCGTGGCCTCTACTCACTCTGGGTGAGGAGGAGGTACAACCGACGGAGGCGGGGAAAACGATACATGAACCAGGCTCGTTTTCCCCTGAGTGGGCGTTACTGATGGAGAAGGAAAAGACAGGGAGTCCCTCAAGGCCTTGATTTGCTCCTCACCCAACTTGATCTTGTCACTGATCTCTCTGGAGTCCATGATGAGTTTAGCCTTCATTTTGACAAAGTGATCATAGTCTGCATATTGCTCCTCATTCAAGTATTGGTGAAGGAACGAAGAAACCGTAGCGGATCGCCGGTCAATGTTCTCCTTGAGTCTTTTGGCCTCGTCCAACTGTTCGGCCAATTTCTTCCGCTTGCCTTCCAAGCATTTCTGGAAGCAAAAGAAGAAAGGGAGCACTTTAAAATCGTCGTCGTGATTTGCAAAAAAGCCTCCCGTCATGGATGCTTAAGAGTCGGGAGAAAGTGTAAATGGCCAAAACGGTGCAGTGGTAAAAAAAGGTAAGTCATTTGAACTCTTTACCAAAATGTTATGGTGCCCAAAATGATCCATGTCACTATATCGTAACGTAATACCCACATATTCACTTTCTTCCTGTTATAATGTGCTTTTGAATCAAACCCTTTGGCTTATGTCAAGAAAGTGTTAATAACAGATCAAAATGTTCTGAGAGCGCACAAGCACAAGGTTTCTTGCAGTAAAATCTGAAAACAGGTGTCAAAATCGATAGAGCCAATCATGGAAACTAACCCTTTCGGCCGGATTGTCATCAGTTAGAGTGGAAAGACAGTTTTCTGTCCGGGCTAATCGTCCCGATAATCCCAGAAGGAGGCTGGTGATCTTGTCAATCTCTTCCACATGGAGGTTGAATTTGACACATTCGTTGGGTTTGGCTAATTGGTGGACCAGATGGCTGACCTGTAACCCCAATTCCTCGTTGAGTGCCATCTCCTCCTTGAGTGAGAGCTGTTCAGACCTCAAAACATCCAATTTCTGACTGATTCGTTGCAATAGTTCCTCCTGAAACGTGATGAGAGTAGTAAAAAATATCGATAACCATCGCAAGTTTCGAACAATTTCTGAAGCAACCTCGAAAGAAACTCTACAATCTACTGATGTGTTTCCGTTTCCAAGTTCGCTTTTGGCACAGCATCTTTAGCTTTGCTTAGATTTTCGGGTCAGAAAGCTTGTTTTTTGAAAGACAAGGGACGACAAATCTGAGGCAAAAATGGCAACACTGCCAACTCAAAACACACCAGTACAATCCAGGTTTGACAATATACCTTTTTCCTCTGCAAATCTTCGCCATGTTGTTTGAAGGAGTTGTTCTCGGGTGACTTCGTGCCATTGGAATGGCCGTTTTGATGATTGATTCTATTGTGCACATTGTGATCGTGTGGATGATTCTGATTGTGACTGGGACTGTTGCTGTTGTCAATGCTGATGCTGCTGTTATTGTTATTATTTTTGTTGTTATTGTTATGATGGTGGCTGAAGTTATTCTTTGGAAGTTTCATTGTGTTGGAGGTGAGGATCAAATTGCCATTGGTAGTAGACAAACTTTTCGGCGACCTGAAATGAAAAAAAAAATGAAATTCTCTCTCTGAATGGGCGAGGCAAAAATCTTATTTTTATGGATGTAGCAAAAATCATGATGACTGCACAAGTTTTCACTCGGATCTCTCTAAGTCTTCAACCGCCTCATCATCATCATTTCTACGGATCGAATGTCCGGACACAAAATGTCATCACTTCCCCGCAATTCGGGAGGATAAAAAGGTTTTCCATCCAATAAAGGTGGCCAAGGTATTCATGAACTTTCTCACTATTGAAAACATTCCTCGGAACTGAAGTCAGCAATATCTTCACAGGGTGTTTATCATGTGCAAGTTATAACTTAACATGAACAAGTACATATGAGTACTTGAGGATTGTTGTTTTATCCTGATGAAGACACGTGATAAAATAACGTTTTGGTCTTAAGTATCTTTTTGTGGCTTGTAATATGCCATAGAAAACTAATTCATTACAATCGTCATGTTGCAGTTTTACCACTTTAGACCAAAGGTCGTCAACCGGTGGGGCCGGGTGCAATGGGAAAAGTCCAAAATAGTGGCCCCGAGAGCATCCATAATACTGTATTTGTGGGCCCAGAGCTCTTTGGTAATATATATGTGGGCCTATGAACTGTTTTAGTTTTAAACTAGGACCTGTTTGGAGAGCCCCTGACTACATACACAAAGGCGAATTTGGTGGGCCTTGACCCAAAAGCTGTTGCCGACCCCTGTCTTAGAAGATATTTCGAAAAAGAACAACAATCTGCCTTTTTCAACAGCCTGTTGAAAAAGAATTCAAAAGCGGAAGGAAACTTGGCAATGAACTACTGGGTGACGACTTCACTGCCTTTCCTCATTGAAGTCTTAATTATCCATTAGCTCGACAGGAACTCGGTTTTCCATGAGTTAATGAGATCAAAGGCCGTCTTGTGATAACAAGAGCCTTAAATACACATTCAACATAATATCGACCCATCGTGACAAGAGATCATGAATTATTCATTCACGTTTCTCTGAATCACAAACCTTGTGAAAACTTAAAGATAAGTGGATTTTAAACTCAATCGACAATCGTTGATCGAGTGTCCGAAAGTAGGCCAAAACGAATCTGTCTTTCGTTATAGAGCTTCAACCGAGACTTAATCATGCTCGGTAAAGGAAGAACAATGGGTTTCGTTACCTTTGGTTGATCACTATCATGGTGGGATTTCACTTCTTTCCCTCCACAATTGAAACAGAGTCTTCCCAAGCTTTTAACACTCCCTTTCAAATGAGTCAATTACAATAAAGTCCAAACATTCCTCACGACGACACTTAAGATGCACGTTCATAACACCAAATTTGCTCCTTGTCCCTCTCAAGATCGATCAAGTTCGCGTTTAAGCCTCAAAGAACACATGTGTTCGGCTGAATGAGCTCGTTCTCCATCAATCCGACAAGGACCATCGCAAAGATGTACGAGTACCTGCACATAGTTAGAGTCGTATTTTGACGTCAAAAGTTCTCGGTCACAAATGATCCAAGATCAACAACACTGCCGAGACGTTCTACCGCTCCTCGGTCTGAATCCAACTGGGCGACAAACTGTTGTTAATGTGCAAGTACTACTCTGGGAACTCCTATTAGGTTCTCTTAGTAATGGCTTTGCGCAGTTCTTTCAGCTCGAAGACTCCTCAACTCTTGGACGTGAACTCCGAGGGTGGGAAGTCGGAATAAGCGAACGAGCGAGCTCCCTCTGGATCGTGTTCGGGTAGAGTTGCAGAAGGCTTTTAGTCAAGCCAAGTACTTCTGACGGAATGTATTTTTTCAAAATCATCTTTTTGGAGCAATATCTGGATGAGAAGCTTTGATGGGTAGTATAAGTTTTGATAACAATAGCAGGATCTCGTATCTCCTTTAACTCTTTAGAATGCTTCTTATTTTAACAACCTCTTTCCTTTCGCCTGAACTGAAATTGACATCAAGAAGAGCAGTGTGACATCATTAAAACTCATGTTTAAGAGGAGCTGAAAAATCTGACGACATTAGAGATCTTGAAAGTGCCTAGAGATGCAGAGGAGGTTGAGAACATTTGCTTTTACTTCATGAGATTTGGCACATCTGATTCGCTTTTGACGACCACTTTCGACTATTCCAAAAAAAAACACTCAATGCTCACCAAAAGCATCTCAGTGTGAAATATAATTTTGCTTTTTTTAGAGTCTGCTTCCACGTTACACTTTTCAGCCTAAAAACGTAAAAACATGCAAAATATGGAGGGTGACCTTTTTAAACAGCTCATAATTCCTAAACAGCTTCAGACACCTCAGTCAAAATCCTGCGTGTATCTGTTTTATTTAGGATTTCTAATATGTTCTTCCTCTGACGAAAAAGCTACCTCGCCCTGAGAGAAGTGACAATGTTTTGACTTTTTGTGTTCTTCAGATAGAGGTGCACGATTCATCTCTAGTGCTACGTATGTGACTCCTTTGCAAGAAGAAGCATTGAAGAAGAGAAAGAAAGAATGAAAAAACTTTGGGGCTTCTCGGTTTGTTTCCAAGGTACCAAGTTACCCCCTCTCTTTTCCACAGTCATTCGGACCTGGGTCTAAAGTCATGAAAGGAAGTTGATGTAGTTTGAATTGAGGGGAAGGGAGACCAGGTACACCGGCAAATTTCGTTCCACCTCCAATTTGGATAAGGTTTCCAGTTTCAAGCCAATCCGACACATCCAAATCTGGCCGTCGAGTGACCTATGAAAAATTATCCCTCAGGTCTGGAAGGTGTGCACCATTGACATTTGGAGAGAAAATTACCTCTCATTAGTTTGCATCATACTCCACTTTACTCCCATCTTCGTAGATGAATGGAAAACCACATCTTGGTCAAAAACATGTTTACGATCCTTTATCTAATGGCGTGTTTATCGCTAGATCTCCTGAGCTCAAAAACAACACTCACTCGCCATTTCAGGGCGGGTGAATGAAATTCAAGAAGCCCCACCATTAATTAGTCCAAACACTTTAGAGGCAAGGTTCGGGTTTCAAGTCGAGCCAAAGCCATAAATTGGTAAAATGCAAGTTCAAGAAGCATTGTCTGGAATCTGATGAACATTGTGGTCGAGAATAATTTCATCTTGTAAATTCTACAGAGGATCCCCGTCACTCTTTTGTAGACTGCACGTCCTCCGGAAAAAAATGGAGAGAGAAGACCAATTCTCAGATTTATCATTCATGAACGGAGCACGTAATAATAATGATGATCTCGTGAAATTACGAGGAACTGGAGATTTGTTCCCATCAGACCGACTTCCTGTCAAAGGCACACCCTAGTAACTTAAAGAACATGTTAGTTTCTGAAATACCGTTGATAGAGTCCCCAAAATCCATTTGCCAGCGGATAAAGATCCTTTGTTCGAGCGATAATGAAACAACTAATGAACTTGGGCGAATGACCTCTCTCACACCTTTTATGATGGTGAGAAGACCACAAACATCCATTTCGCAATCAAAGCTGGATCTTGCAATTTGCATGGACTTCATAATCATGGGACCTACCTAGTATGTCATTTCTCACATCTCGTGAGTTTACTAACATGGACGCGATCTTGGCACTTCCTCATAAAAAATGTCGAGAAGCCATGAAGCATGAATCCGTTCGTTTGGACATCCGACTTCTCATATCCAGCATTTTGGAAGTCAGAATCCTCACCACAAACAAAAAGGGGTTCAATTAAAGCTTTTTATGATGTCAGTATAGAAAGGCGCTTTTGAATGATCAAAGAAACTGAGTGTTATCTTGTAAGATGTAACATCCGTTGACGTTGTATCATTCATTACGAATGAAAAATACTTGAAGGAAGATGAGATCAATTACTCTTGTTGTTGAGTGCTTTATGTGTAAGGAATGTTATCAGATGGTACTTTCTATCCCTTAGTCGTTTCCGTGTTTGCCTTGTCATAAAGAATCCCATCCCATTAAGGAAAAACCAGACCAAAAAGAACAAAGCTCAAAAGGTTTCCAAGTCTGGAGAAGAAATCTTAAAATCACACTCCAAAAGTCAGGGTCGACTGTGTTTTTATGAGGTAATGTGTGCTTGGATGATTATTTTTGGGTTGCCCGAACCAAATTTTTCGAGCAATTTGGAACCGTTGAAAATCTTATTCAAATTGCAAATGGCCAAAAATTCTCCATTTTGCTGCAAATACAATTTGCAACAATCCTCTCGCCCTCAACTTCCTTTGGCAGAACGAAGCGTGTTGAATGCAGGAAATTGCTTTATTCCAGGCCAACTTTTTAGCGATTGAAATATGGCCATGCCGTTCTTTTTATGGTTCCAAGGCTTTTTCGCGACATGAGCGAACTTACTCGGGAGTGATCAAAAACCAGGGGTTGTAATGGTGATTGATTCAGATTTTGCATGATCAAAGAACTGACGATCATCAGCCGAATTTGAACCGTGATCATGACATGATCTCTGTCAGATTATGCAACGTTGAGTTCCGAGATGAAGAGTGAAAAAATCAAATCTCACGCCAATTTAGAAATGAGACATTGGTTTACTCGCCAGACTTTCTCCGAGGTTCTTTTATGCTCCCTATCTCATCTAACAATCCATCAGATTGAAGGAGTCTCTGAGTAACTCAATCACGTTGGAAATGAGCTCCAAAATTGAAAGGAACAAGATATTTTTGGGGACCACGCCAAATGGATTCGGTACTCACCCATTCACGCCCGTGGATTTTACCATCGTCAAAGCCATCGTTCAAACTACTCAAGTCAAACTGAACTGAGAGTCAAACAATCTCGAATTATGAACAAACATCCACGGGAACGAGGTCAAATTCAGTATTCACTTCACTCAACAACAAAGTTTGGCACAAACACTCACTATGTTGAACATTAGCTAACATTCAAGTAGTATGTACTAGGGGAGTGAAGTAGAGGAGGGCCTCTTTCTCAAGTTAAAGTTCATCTCACAATGAACAATTCATTTCAGAAAGGATCAAGAGGATTTAGAAGCGAGGGCGCTCGAGCTCAAAGTAGTACCTGCCAGTCTGCCTGCATCGATCTGCTTGCTCCTCCTGGGGCAACTGCTATTGTTTTCATCGATCTATCCTTGCATCTCTGATCTGTGATATGATTCTCAAACACATTCTCTTTTTACATTGAACCCTCAAATTATCCATCACAATCTGTAAAAATTGGATAACCTGCCAGAAACCGGCCAAGAAGTGGATTGGATTGCGGTTTTTGATTAATCGAAAGTACGTCTAGAGAGACGAAACATCTTCAAATGACATGGTCTTGTGCGGATTAGTTCTTCGTCTAATTGATATTAGTCACCACAAGAGTCATTTTGTACTTCGTGGTCATCCCTGGAACAAATGGCCAGCATGATTTGCATGAAAAAAAAAACCTACCAGCGATTTCCAAATCTCCTCGGAACGAAACGTTCAAGAAAAAATCCGATTGATGTTTGGTCTTAGCTTTAACCATTTGAACCAACCTCGTGCCTCGTTCAAAAATGAACCCCCCCAACATGACAGAAGAGGATGTATGACGAAAAATCTCCAGGACCAAGGACATTTAGTCCATGAGCGTAGCAATAATAATAATTGGAGTTTGGGAGATTCTTCGAAACTCGAAGCTCGTCGCATCATCCAAACGATGAGAAGGAAGCCCATTTTCTTAATTGTTTCCAAACGAAATGACTGGCTTCCACATTATGAAGACAGACAATTTTCTTCAAGTACAATTATTGCAACATTTGACAAAATGAATTTGTCATTCAAACCACTGGCTTGGTCTCCTGTTCTAAATTCTAATGGACTCCTTCCGCCACGCAAAAATCTGTTCATGTTTTCTCCGTTAGAGTGCGCTTTCAATGTGTTTGTGGCTCAAATCTGAACAAACTTTTGCTTTCACTTGTTCCTTTTGATTTTCCAAAACTTTTGCTGCATTCAGTTTTCAAAGCAATTTATTATAGCAACAAACTAATAATTGGCCTCGGAAATAAAAATAACATCCATTTGAAATTGAGCTCATTGAACTTGTTATCAATTTGGACAACCAAAGCAGTGTGACATAGATAAAAAGTTTCTTCAGTCAAATCATGAACTACTTTCCCGTAAGCCGTCATCATTGATCAAATATTCCATTCTAAAGAAGCTCATGGGAAAGAAGGGTCAACTCAGTCAAGTTGTTCAGTGTTTTTGAATCCTCAAATGTTTGCCATTGTCGTCGCCACCGTTAATAAGGATGTTCATGTTAAAACGAAATTCTATTTTGCAATCAATTTATTTAGAATTTTAAATCATGCTAATAAGGGTTGATCCAGTCATTGTTTTGCAACATAAGTTGTGTTCAAGCCCTTGCACGGATTTTTTTTTTGTTCAAAGGCTCCTTTTGGCTGATTTTTTTTTCAACTGCACCTCTTGGTGTGTTTGGCTTTTTCAAAGCTTCACGTTAAAGCCATTGTCGCTAGTGTTTTGATGACGCTTCTTTCCCATGAGCTTCTGTATCCCATTCTAGTGGGGGTGGAAAAGATGGCGAAGTAGGTAGATGTTGGATAAGGGTTTCAGAGGGGAGCAAGAAAAACTGATAATTGAAGAACTTCACACTGAAACATGCAAGAGTTTGTTCCAGTTCTGGCCAAGCACAATAATACCAATATCAATTAATGTCAGGGAGGGAAGCAATCGAACAATTGCCATTATCGGCAACTCAATCCACCACCACCATTAACAAAGACCAAACGAACTGTAACACCATGAAGCGGAACGACGGGTTTAAAAATGAAAATAGGCCCACCGCAGTTTCAATGAACTTGGGAAGAGAGAAATAAATTACAATGTAAACACTGAAGAACATTGGTTGGCCAAAACAGTTTTTAATTAAAAATTTCTGTTGAAAAACGGTTTAACGAAACCGAAAGGAGCTGACAATAAACATAAACAGCACGTTATTTATTCTGATGTTCTTTTTCATCTAAGTATTCAGTAGTGATGGACTGAACAGTTTTTTGGCCTAGATTCGGTTTCGAAACTGAAAGCAGGCACGCGCGCGACAAAGAATGGAGTTTGATAGCAAAATCGGAGTTTTCTGCGACCAAAAAAGTATGAATATAATCTTTTTAAAATATATTTTTAAGATGTATGGTTACCCCACAGAAAAATAATTAGCAATATCAATTTTAAAGTAAATCATGTAAGATTATAATTTTGTTGTCAGCTGCTTTCAGTTTCGGCTAAGAGCCCTTTCGGTCCATCACTTGTTTTCTATTAACGGCTGTAAGAGAATCTGTTGTCACGGCAGCTTCAGTGACAGCTTCGTCAACACATACTTCTAGCCTAATGGGCAAGCTCATTGGAATGGCAACAAACATCGTAGAGAGGGGTGGACGGTGGAAGTAGAAGAAGTACTTTGATGTCTGGTAAGCCTGAGGTGTAAGAAAGGAAAAGTACGAGGAGAAGTGGCAAGCGCATGCTTGCCCTTAACGGCGTCAAACAACGTAGAGATGGGTTGACATAGAAGAACAAGAAACAAGTGCGAGGGAAAGTGCCAGCAGCAGCTAGGGACTCAAGATTAAGAGAGAGTTCAATTACAGAGATGGCAGGTTTAGAAGCAACAAAAGCTGGTTTGCCCTGAGCTGAGACTTCAAAGTGCTTCTCTCAAGCCACCTAAGTAGTTCTCTTGTCTACTTCCAAGGAGCGAGCTTGGGGTTACCCCGTAGTGGTTCCAATGGTGATTGAGGTAGAGACCCCTCCAGCTATCCCCTCTTGACACAAAAGCTGCTCTGAAAAAGCAGGCTGCCGTGACCACAGATTCTCTTACAGCCGTTTTTACTAGTTTTCAGTAAAGCATCTAACAGATTTTTAAAGAACTATCACAAAATACGTTCACTCGTAAGCTATATACTAGAATATTAACAGTTTGCAGCGAAATTATTTTGAAGTAAACAGTACATTTCGAAAGTAAGGGCCAAATTCATTCTCAAGAGTTTTTCTTGTATCAAGTACTTCTTTATTTAGCTTCGATAGTTCTGAGAAGCCATTGGAATGAGCATTATGTGCGTATTTTGACCAAAATAAGGCAAGTCATAAGAAAGACGAATAAAGTCTTCCATTTTCCTGGCTGAGAAGGAAAGGTCAGGAGTTTTTCACTGCTGTGTCATGTTGACATTTATGAGACATTTCTCGAATTACCAAACGCTCTGGATGTCTTGAGGAATGAAGATTCCAGTTCCTTATTGCCATCTCAAAAGAACTTGGTGTACAATTGAGGAGCTATTTGTTGGCTTAACACATTTACATGTGGGCAAACTTGTTGATAAGCCGGAATCAGTTATCAGGAAAATGCTAATTTTCAGGTCCAGAAACAACAAAGTGATATGTTTTTGGAACTTCGACAATGAGTTGGCCCAAGATTCTCTGACGAGAATCGATAACTTGCGTTATAAAATTGTTGGCGATCATGATCGGTGCATCCATTAATGTCAACCCACTCACCTGTCATCCGTTTCTTGCAGTGCTTCAATTCGTTTCCGAAGTACGGAAGGACTCAAGTTTTTGCGACTAACTCGACGTTGGGGTTGACCACGACCATCCTCAAGGTCTAACTCCAAAATTCCCTCTACATAGTCGGCCAATGTCTTTTCGTTGGGAGACGGAACTGCAACGGAAAGTGACAACTATAGCTCACGGAACCTCTCAAAGGAGAGCTTTTTGATTCATTAGAACTTTTCACTGGCTACTACACCAAATTACCATCGCAAAAATTAAGATATAGGTATTTTTTTTACCCGTGTAGGGCTTCAAATATATATGAACATTTTCCTTTATCTGCATATTCGTCATTTTTCTTATTCTTGAGAGGGAAATAAAACTAATTTTAATACTTTCTGGTATCAAAATCCACGCATAATCTTTTGTCACTTGAGTGTAAATGTGCTACATTCTCTTGAAAATGCCAAGTGCATGTACTCGTTTCTCTGAATAAAGTGCATTTTGCGATTAGTAGATTTTGCAGCTTGGGGCTCATTTTCAAGATATTTTGATTGCTGTTTTCGCCCATCTGCATTATTTTTGCTTATTTAAGTTGTTTCAAATCAAAATGGAGGGAATGAAAGGCTGTTCTTGTAGCTAGAAAAAAGATTCCATATTTTTCCGTATTTCCGTTAGAAAGAATCGGTGGAAAAAGAAATAAAAGCCAACATAAAACTACTAATAAAATCGAACTCCCAAGGGAGCTCTTTTCAACAAAACAACAGACGAAGTTCTTTGCCGTGTTGTCATTTCGCCGAGGGTTTGAAGACGGAATTTTCTAAGGCATATCAACAATTCTAAATGACATTTAAACAAATAAATCATAGGGCTCGTCCTTCAAGAGTCTTGTACCACTCCCTTTGTCAATTCCCCGCCAAAGCAGCGAATACTTACTCAAAAGATTCTGCAGTTCGCTGCTCATAGCGAGCTGCTCAGCCAACTCCCGGGAGAGCTCTTCACAGTCAATCTCTTCCTGAAACTTCCTCCGAATTCCTTTCCTCAAAGTGCCCGTCCCACTATCCGTGGAAGGCGGTGACCCGTCGTTGGACTCCTGATCCTCATGTCTTGTGCTGAGGGACTCGGGCGGACTATTTGTACTCTCATTGGTGGTACTGCTCACGATCGAGGCGGATCGGAGGCTAGCCCGGGAACTCCCGGCATTTGAGGATCCCGAACTGACCGATGAGACGGTGGACAACGTGGAAACCGGCGACATCGTCGACGTCCGGCCACTCAATGAACTCAGGCCACTGTCACTATGACTGTGCATGTGGACCGAGGTTGGGGGTTGGGGCTGATGTGAGGCTGAATGGTGCCTGGTTGGACCTACCCTTTGGGGACTGGAGCTCAATGGCGGTTTGGACTCTTGGGTCGTCGGGGCCGATGTGGTCGGGACCTCTGAATGCCTTGGGGATGAACTGGAGACCGTGGAGACGGTGTCCAGGGAGTCTAAGCTGTTCTTCCAACGATTTGGGTTCACGCAATGGTCGGTTTCCAAGTCATGGACGCCAACCATGGGGAGGATGTTGTGTAAGGAAGGTGTGCTTTTGGCCGATTGAAGGGGTATCATCCCGTGAGATACCCCCTCATTGGTATCATTCAAATTGGAACTGGAGAACTGATGTAAGCGGCTCAAACTGAGTTTGGGTTTGGGCGCCACTTCCGGAGGCTTCTTGGGAGAGCTTTGATACGGATTCCTTTCGCCTCGCCTGTGTTTCTTTAGAGTATCAGAAGTGAAAATCACGGTAGAGGCACCACTGGATGAGGACGATTGGGAGAGAAATTCTGGAGTCCGGGAACAGGAATCCCAACCTGAAAAGATGGGAAAACTCGAGGTTCAGTTGACGATCTCATTTGTTCCGATGACTTTATAGCACGATTGCAATTTTAATTCCTGAACTATTTTAGATTGATGTCTTTTTAGATTTCGCTTTATGAAATAATTGTTAAAAAGTTATGATTTAGAAAACAAAACCAAGATTTGCATTCATATCCAGTGCATAATTGACAGTGTTTAAATTGACGGATCATGCGACGGAAATTGTGTGCAAAATTTGAAGCAACAGGGCTGGAAAGATTGGCAAAAGAAACGGCAATCTCAAACCACTTGACTTTTTCGGTTCGCAATGAACCCATCAAAGCCTTAAACTGTTAAGAATTTATAATCTACACAATTGAAGTCCATTAAATTTCAATTATCAATTCAAGAGGATTAAACCAAAATAATTTACAATGCATCATGCATATATCTTCATGATATTGCGGTCCGTTTGCTTCAACCTTTCTTAACGAATAGACGCACTATCCAGAATCTCTTGACAACGGTCTTGAATCAATGACATTGAGATGATGGTCGATTATTTGCGATTCGAGGTCTTAATAATGGTGCTCGTCATACCATTTTGGAAGTCGGACCAGGCGTCATCTAACGATTTTTTATTGAGAGGAAACGCCCCACCCCACCCCTCGACCGAAAGCCAAAAACTAATGGACCTCAAAGGACCCAAACAGGCTTATCCAGGAAGGACCTTGAATTACCAGGCTGGGTCCTTTTCCTCCAGAAAAAAATACCAAAGAAAGAAATTGAATTCTTTATTTGCTGTGACGGCGTTGGTTAAGGATGGAAAATTGAAATAAAAAGAGGCATTTGTTGTTCTCGGCAAACGATCAGTCGCCCATTTTCCAGCAACAGATTGAACAGACCCTCTGGTTCACAAATGACAAAATCCTCTGCAAGGTCACATGCAACATGTATGATTTATCAAATCTAAACTTGACGCATGACTTCTTTAACATCTCATTTCTCCAACAAAAACCAAAAATGATTTTTTATTGTTTGTCGTTCCATCATCCTTACATCTATGGAGGGCAGATTTCTGGACATTGAAGTATTGATGCCGACGACTGACGTAAATTGGCGAAAAAAGGTGGAAGTAGTCAATGGAGTTGTACGTCACGACCGACCCTGTTGTTGTCAGTGGCCATTGAGAACTTATCACAGGGTTGAATCGAGTTTACGATCCAAAAAGGCGGAAGAACAACAAGAGTAAAAAGTGTCTGTAAGTTGCTTGGACACTTTGGACATGTAAGGGGATATTTCTGGCACCTTTGCTCCTTCAACTTGCGACAATGTACCTTGTGGAACTAGTAGTACTTTTGTCTCTCTTCATTGCTCAGGGCCAAAGATATTGTCTGTCGTCCTAGCAATGATTCAAGGATTCAAGACGGATTCTTGATGGTGGTGTTTATCGCAAGCGGCTTTTATCTTAGCCGGGGTGAAGGTCAAGTCGAGATTTGAAATGCAGATCGTTGCCGGAGCTGAGCTTGGAAAACATCTCAAGTAGGCTCTAAAATTCGGATCTGAATAAATTAGCTCTTTGTGGTCACAAATGGAAATCAACTCGTTTTTGTTGCCTATCCATCGGGTGCTCGTCGTTGTATGCGTCTGAGCGCCAGATCTCAATTTGAAAGAGATCACCTTGTGGCTTTCAAGGCTGTCTTGATCTTTAGGCTTTAGCTGGTATCAAATCACAATAGCTAGAGTAACATGTAACATGTGTATTCTTAGATTCCATTGAAATCGTTCATTATGACCGACTGGCAACATTTTGTTCAATGAAAGTGCACATCCGTATTTTGAGGAGGAATTCCAACAAACATTTAAAGTTGCTGTTCAATTCCACTATTGCGTAAATCTTTGTTTATGTTGACGCCAATGGATAAAGGGTTATCAAAAACTTAAAGATCCTTTATTTTGAAAATGTCATCAAACCAGATAAAGGCATTTCTTCATTGGACCAACAAAATGAAATGGATCGAAGGTAAAACGTTCCTGTGATGGTTACAACCTTAATTCATTTGACTAATTTTCACATCAATCGAAAGAACAAATTTCAACCACTGCCGACATATTAACTCTTCCGTGTCCCCAAAACCGACTTGATCCTACTAGGCCACATCAATTGTCGGCGGTATTAACGATTATAATTTGGCATGTTGAGATTTGAAATGGATCAGGAAACCCTACTTTCTCCTCACCGTTTGTCAACTTCCAACTTCCTTCACAGCGATTTGAGCACAAGGCGCCCCATTCCGCATTCTACAGAACCAACACAGAGAATCTCTCTAATTTCCGCTCTTCAAAAACGAAATCATTTCAAGCAACCACTTTTCCTCTCACCATCTACACATCTTTGCGGTGGTTTCAAAGGCCTGTGTGTTGGTTACAGTAAGTCCTACTGCAACAAGCAGGACACGAGAAACTATAAGTACAGTATGTGGCTAATCAGGCCATAACTTTTGTCAGACGGTGGCATGCAAATTTCATGGGTAATGTACCGAGACATATTTCTCTGTGAGTGAAGGCGAAATCGGAGGAAATTTCTTCCCCGTTCATTCGTTAGAGTGAGTGGCTTTCACGAGTTCAATCTTGAATAGAACCATTTCATGGATGTTTAGCCGGCAATTGACCACTCTCCAAGATAAAGTAGTAACATGGTTGTCACAGACTAACGGGCTTATCAGTCTTGAAGAGGGTTTCTCAGGGATTTATAGCTACTTTGGTCATGCTTAGAACATTTCCTTATGCAAAGTCTTCCAAATTGATTGCATTAATAACCATATTCATAATGAAACACTGACCTTCACGCTTTACAGTGTGGCAAAATGGTTCTTAGCTTATTTAGAAAAACTTCGATATTTCATTACTGAATCTAATTGGTTCATTGAATTCTTTGAATTACAAAAAACATCAATGTAACCCATGGTGTCGTCAATCTAGTCAATGAGTCTTGGTTGGTTGGTTAGTTAGTAAGAGAAATCTTACCGGTATTGCCTATTGTTAGATTGGCATGCTGCTGGTGATGATGATGATGGTGGTGGTGGTTGTGTAGGTGATCATCTGTCAGATCCGCCGAGGATAGATTATGATTTGCCAGTTCACTCGCTCCAATTTGTGGCGAGTGTGGCTGATAGTGTTGAGGGTGATTGTTGTTATTGTTGAACAAGAGATTTTGGTGGATCTCTTGGATGGAAGGAGGCGAGGGGTAGAAGCCATTTTTGGCAGCCGTTGGTGGCGAGGAAGTCGTCCTCCGATAGCGACCCTCTTGGCCCAAGGTCTCACCCCGACGATGAGCCATATACGAGTCCTTATGGTAGGTCCTGAAACACACCAGGGGAAATAGTTGAAACCAGGGGGCTCTTTCTATTGTAGAGGGTCTACTCAAAACTGTTCTTTAGAGAGGGGAGCGAATTAAATTTCAATCAGAGCTCGAGGCACAATTGGGATTGGAGAACGAGAACGAAACAATGGGAAGTGACGAACACTAGGACACATTCTCATTCACTGAGAAACACGGACTTTCTATTCCTCTTAGGCCTGATTATTGAGATTTATTGCACCGGGTGGGTTTTGCCAGTCGGAGCCAGGTTTTCTCAAGGTAAGTTGGGGCTCGAACAACATTTCACATCTCATGGACAAAGACTCGGAAATTTGATGTCAGATAATTAATACCCTACTAGCTCCATGGAGTGGTAGGTTGGTGTATGTAGTGGGCTAAAGCTAAGTGCCACATTAAACTTGCTTATCAACCCGCCCAAGCCAAGGTCAAGAGCAAACAGATTTCTTTGTGCTCCAAAAACGGCACGACGATGGGCATACATACAATGCAGAGTCCGGAATGCAATTTCGAAACATCTCTCTGTCATATTTCATGATCTTGATGATGATTATGATGACACTTAGTACAATGGAACACAGAGCCATGGTCTCAAGTTCGTAATAATGCCCAGGAAATGGAGCTTTTCATGTCGAACAGTACCTTTTGGGAGAGTGAATAATGCAGCGGGTGAAGGCGCCAATTGGCGATTTATCCGGTAGCTGATGATGATATGAATGTGACTCTGGAGCACTTTGAAACATGAGACACGTGATTCATCATTCACTCACTCACTCACACTTTTATAAACTAACAATAGACTCTCAAACATTCACAGTGCTATGAATCAGTTCGATGCGAAATATCAATTCCATTCAAGGATAAAATTCCTTTCAATTGTTAACGGGATCACAGAATACGTGTTTATCATTCCAGGGATTTCTACGAGCACGTGCATCCTTACAGTACTGTGATTCGATTCAAAAAATTTACGTTTGTTATCTATTTTCAAGCATGGTCCAAAGTACACATTTGATCGCTGATTGGTGCCAAAAGAAACCCTGGAAGAACTACGAATATTGGGCCCAGGGAAGATTAAAAGCCGATTACGTTGCACATTTTAGCGTATCTTTGACGGACTAAAAGACAGAAAGGGTTCCCTTTCTTTTGAAGTATTTTCATCTACGTTCCTAGACGCTAAATAACAGCTAAATGTTGTAACGTTATTATCACTTGGGCTCGAATAAGTACCCATCTTTTGGCTTAAACTTGAAGTTCTTTGACACCAAAGTTGAAGTCAATTTCAAGAAAGCTATTAAACAAGTTGCAAGTAAGAATTGGCCAAAGATATGTAAGGACTGGCCAAACAATGACGAACATTACCCGTGACGTCACTTCAGAGCATTCAGGATTAGAATTTCTTATTGCGTTGGAAGTATTAAGTTACATGATATTCTTTCAATCGTATTGTTATTTGTATCAAAGAAAATATGATCCACATGTGTTGCACACTATTATCAATGTTATTTAAGCATTGAATCCCTATTTTTATGTTTGCCGCCCTGAACATTTTCATTTCTGCTGCCCTGAATTTTATGCCTTCTCTCAGCACGAGGAGAGGAAGACGGTCGGACGGGTCGTTCTCCTTGATCAGTAAAATCAGGAACGCTGCCAACAGCGACAAGACGGTCTATTTAAAGGAAAACATAGTTTTTTGTCGGTCTATTTCCATGAATATTTTATGGGGCAATCTGGTTACACAATGACTTGGCGACTTAAAAACATGTCATTTTGCAACTTGAAATAGAATTATGAACAAAGCATACTCATGAATGCACCAAGTGTATCTGTTGACCTTTTCTTCAATTCTTCGACAGCATACCTGATAGGTCGAGTCTTGACTCAGGACTGATGAAGTGTTTCTCACTCGACCACATCAAACTTAATTTTTTTTGAAGTATAGTCATGAAATTAGAAAATTCAGCAGGCTTTCTAGATGTATCAGCAAGACGAAATATCAAGCATAATATTTGATAGAAACTGGAATCGTTAGGCTTTTGTGAAAGTAAGAAACCGAACTTTGACCAAATTTTGATTAAAGCTAATTTGGCCTTGATGGCAAAACTGATCGGAGGGCTCCGGTAATGACCCTTATGACATTTAAATTCATGAACTCATATATCACTCAAGAATTAGTTTATGTTTTGCACTAATAATAGTGCACCAAATCAATCCAAAATTAACAACATCAATCTTTGGAACTTGTTGGCACAATATCGTCAATGATAAAAATCATTTGCAAAAAAGTTGGCGTTTGTTGCAAAAAGTCGGAGCGGATGTAAATCTGACCAAAAACATCAACAGTTGCAATTTTTGGTGCAACTTTGTCCAAGGCCTAATTATAACTTGCGGAGAATATCAATTTTGAAACAGAATTACAAACAGGTTGAAATCGAAAGTCCGTCAAACTCAAAATTTCTTTATGAACGTTTTTCGTTTAAAATTGAAAGGTAGATTTTAGAAGTCTTAAAACTTTGACCTATCTCGCATTGATTTGTACTAAATCGTGCGACGGCCATTCCTCATCAGATCACAAATCAGCGATACACATTTTTTTTCCGATCAGACGATCTATTTCAAAGTCCATTGGAATCCGCTCAATTTATAACATCTTAAGCCTTTTCCCAACATGGGTTTGCTTCAAACAGTCTTGGTTTCAACTCAAGCATCACCGGCATTTCTCAAAGCACTTTCCAATCTCTACCCATAAAACTAACGCCACAGACAAAAGATCCCTCCCAAATCGCAAGTCCCGTTAGTTGACGGTGTTTTCCACCGTTTTCGACTCACTCGGTAACAAGGTGTCCGATATCCAAGGACGATTTCACCCCTACTACAATTAACTGAGACTGTTGCCCGACGAATCGAGCAGAGCTGAACTGAAGCGAATACACAGAATGAATTATAGGATATTGAGTGGTGGTAAGTCCCATCATATTGTATGTGGGGATCGAGCGGTGCCTTGTGTCGACTCTCCATGTGATATCAAGCGTTGCAATTTTGAGGAGAAACTTTTCTCTTTCTCTTTCCTTCTGTCCACCTGACGGTTTCAATCAAAATTCCTGTTTCGCTCCTCAAGCATGGATGGATTCCATGTTTTGTACATATTCTGCGTGGCCTTTCCCGAGATTCATCACGTGTCTTATCCCCCTTACCTCCCCATAGATGGATGGATGGATGTATGAATGTGTCTACACTACCCCACCTTCGTCGTCTTGTGTAAGAGTACATGCATAAATCTCCGGATTCATCTCGATCCTGAGAATGTTGTGTAACATGGCAAGAACTAATTCGATCGCACCTCTTCTTGTGCAACTCTCCCTCACCCTTAACTCTACTCTTGCTCAACGTCTTTGGCCTATTCACAAACATGATGTTGCTTCGACGCTTAGAAAGTGAAACCGATTACGGTTCTAGTCATTCAAATGTTGTATGCTCAAAAGAAAGGTTTTCATCACTCACTCGGTCCTTAGAGGACGCGTAGTCTCCCCTCTAATTACAGGGTTCGACTTCACTACTGAACATGATGAGTCCAAGTCCTAATGAAGTCTGAGAGGGAGAGAACGTTTTCCCTTGTTCGCTAAGGATCGCCCAGCTGATGCTCATTCACGTCTTTAGCAGATTTGGACCAGGCAGAACGAATGACCAAAGGATAATGAAACAGATTTTTACGTGTCTGGAAGCCATTCAAGAGGGTGAGGTTACAATCATGTTTTATGG
This sequence comes from Tigriopus japonicus, assembly GCA_010645155.1. NCBI lineage: Eukaryota > Metazoa > Arthropoda > Copepoda > Harpacticoida > Harpacticidae > Tigriopus > Tigriopus japonicus. Next base: position 397,689 of record JAAGOF010000185.1, on the reverse strand, counting down.
GTTTCCACAGAGACAGAAGGAAGGCGAACTCAACGACACAGGAGAAGGAAGTACGTGAAAGAAAGGATTTTCTCCTGTCAAAATTACCCGCTCCACATTTCCTGGTCCGAAGTGAACAAGCCTTGTTCTAAGGCATAAAACATGCAAGGGAGAGATCGGAGACCCCCACCAATGAACTGAGGATTTGTCCGGAGATCACCTTTACAGTTGAGATGGGACTTCTGAACACTTTAATTCAATTCGAATGTTGTTTTGTTTTACCATGATGGCAAATGAGGGAATGCAACTGTTCCGAGAAGCTAACGGAGGCGCCAATCCATGGCCAAAAGTGGAGTTAACTAATTTGTTCTATCTACAGCGTCTGCATATGATCCAATGTGACTTCCGGTGATGTTCTACCTCAGTGTTCAAAGAGGGATGCCGACAAAATAACGGAGGCAGTCTGATACTCTGATCCCAATTCAGGTCATTCCGTGTGGAATTCCGTACAAGTTTATGGCTTGACCCTTTGCACCTGATCAACATTTATCAGTATCGCACTTTGTTCGCAGGCCCCTGTTTCTTTTTTTCTCTTTTCTCTGGGTGACCAACAACGACAATCAAGCCGGACCGTTCCTTTAATCCGATTGAATTCGTTCTGGGACGCCGAATTAAAGTAACATATTGGAGTGCCAAACCTACAATGACAGATCCACAACAATGAGGATTAAAATCGTTGCCCCGAATACAAACAGGGCTCTTGCGGGTACAATGGAATCAGGAAGAGATTAAGCATGACTTGAGACTTTGTTGTGAACATCTGTGAATATGTGGAGGACATTGATGAAAGACCAAAGCCCGCTCCAACCGATCAACGGGGGCCCAACCCCAGAATGAGGTAATTGAATTCCGATAAAAACACTCTTTTGGACAAATGAACTCTGCTCGACCGACCACACATGGCCACACAATTTCCAAGAAGAGCCCTTCATTCACATCGATACCAAGAGCAAGTCACCACTTGGCACCAATCTTCATACGTACAGTAAATAGCGAAGACAACCCATCTTTAGTGGTGGAGAACCAACTGTACTCCAGTAAAGTGAGTTTACGGCAATTTCTCCATATGACAAAACACTTTTTTTCGAACACCACCCCAAGCGAGATGAGGTGAGCATCAGGTGGTGCAGAACATCCGACAACAATAGTGCTGCCTCCATCCACCTTCATCTCTTAATACAACAACTGCTAAGCGTATTTGCTTTATGAAATGGCTTCTCCACAACGAGGAGAAAATTCGAGTCCCACCAGATCTTGGTCCAATTACGTGAAGAGGACTTGGGAAGAGAAGACACGCATTGTCCATTGACAGTTTGGAATGAAATCATCCATCAGCCTGCTCGGATTGATCCGTCGACATTATTTAGATATTTCGGAAAGGTCTTGTGAGAGGGCAATGCACCATTTTGGGAGAAATGCTAGCCAGTTGAATAACACTGTTACTACCACTAGAATTGCTTTTTCAAAAAATAATAATACAAAGCCTCTGAAATAGGCGCTCAAAAATCCTTTAAAAGCATGGTTGAGCCATTTGTGCACTAATTTAAGAGGCATCGTTTTAGTCTCAAATTCAATGACTGCCAATGATCCCGTTTTAAAGACGCCTCTTTTAAGTGGCGTCCACAAAAGATGATGAAGAAGTGGTTTGGTTGTAATGAGGGTTGACTCCGTTGAATTGTTTGAGGCAACGTTGGAAACGAGTGTGGCGAATCGATTAAGACTTTGTCGGCTTCATATTCGCTTGATGGCCCAATCATAACAGGTAAGAAAACGTGTGTCTATAGGGATAGCAGATAAAGCAGATTGCCAATTTTTGGCTTTTCTCATTGATTAAGATAGATCCGCTGATCATTTAATGACAGCTTACTTCCCATTTCCTCTCCCTAACTTAACGCTTAAAAGTCAGCTGCTCTCCACCCTCTTCAAGATTCGATAAAACTATGTGCCATTTGAGCGGGAAGTTTGAAAGTTAAGTTGTTATGGAACCAACATTTGAAACCGGTTCAATCAGAGTGGAAAGAAGGAAACATGTAGGTTACTGTATGTATGCACACTGACAAATCAGAGATTTTCACGTCGTTTCTAATGAGAGATCACGAATGCCTTTGGACACTTGACTAATGAATGCTGGATCAAGACATCGCGAGGTAATGCAAGAAAGCGAATCATTGGTGTCTTGAATTCCAGTGGTGTCTCAACCACAATGGCCGACAACCAACCAACCACTGTTGTGGCCACTAGTACGTACACCCATCAGGATTCTACAAGGCTTGAAAAGGCAATCGTGCTTAACACCAAATTAGCAAAATGAAGGAATAGTACAGAAATTTAGCTAACAAAGGCGAATGCTGAGAGTGAAGTGAATGTTACAAGTCACGGGGATGTCACCCAAGCAAGAGATTGAAGTAACGGTTCAATTCAAGCAAGACGAAGGGGCTCCTCTTCAACTGAATGAACTATCTAACAACGACAACAACAAAGCCACAATCAAAGTGGGACAAGATTTCTCGGAAGGATGAATGCAAACGAAGAGCAACCTGCTTGATAAAAAAAAATCCCTTCCGGATAGGGTTTGGTGGCTCTCGTTCCAATCTATTACGTTAAATGGCGACTGATTTTCTCTTCGCCTCCCACAAATGGCACGATTTCCATAAATTGCTAGGACACGGCTCGCTCGAGCTCTCAAAGTTCAATTAGTTTTCAAGTCAAGGCCAATTCTCAAAATGGGGAATATTCACGGTCAACCAATTTCGGCCTCAATTACCAAGGTAAATTTATTCTACGTGTTACATCACCAAATTGCTCCTCAATTACGATTTATTATTCCCAGTCCAATTTTGTTTTCAGAAGCCCAGCAAATGTGGGTTACGTGCTACATAAATTGTGGATTCTTAGTCGATATCCAGGGTGATCGTGAGTATGTTCAAATAGAGTTGGACTTTTTGGGAGCAACGAGAAACATTTAATTAGTCTTGGATGGTGAATTTTCAAGGAGTCGTGTGTTGGTTGAGTACTGGTTGTACCAACTAGATAAGTGTCATATGTTGGTCCGAGAAAGAGGCCCTCTTTTTACACTGGCGGCAACAATCCATCATCATTAGTTTAAACTCACACTAACACATGTTCCATCGATTCAAGGAGGCTTCAGAGATTCGTCTCAGATCCTTTGGAAAAGACCTCTTTGGCTTTAGCCGGTTAGAAACCGGAAACGATTCGGAAATGACCACAAGTCCAACATTATCAAAGATCAATAACTGACAACTTACAACTATTTGTTGGCATTTCAATAGAAATACTGTAGATGTTTGAAATGTGATGATAGATGGTATGGATAGGCCATCCAGGAAACAACTTTAGAGGTAAACAAAAAACTATTTTCATGGAGATTGATCAGTTTTCGCTGAGGTTTTTTTGAAAGATAAATCGATATGGTCGCAACGTATTTTTTGTAAATATCTAAGGGGTGTGCGAGAAAAAATGAGAAGGAACGAGTTGATAAGTGTTCTTATACTACATGGAAGCTCATTTATTTACCTGTAGCGCAGCGTGTTTAGAAACTCGAAAACCATCTTTCTTGGATTTCGAACTTTCTTCCGCTTTCAACTGAAAATTAAGCCTTTGTTTGGCAGATTGCCTTCGTCGTCGTCGTCTTTGTCGAACTTTGACTCCTTCTTCGTATCTGACAGCTTCACTGGAATGATCTTGCCAAATCCGACTTCCATAGCTCTTCAATCACAATAGAGTAAATAAACACATCCTCACTTCACTTCCGATTCCGTCGCTCACTCAACGGGAATTCCAATGCTCATCCAACGATTTGGTCAGATGCGGCAACTGGCACCTCTTCAGAAAACCTCCTCCAGAACTCAAGTCGTCCCAGGAACGAAAGTTTCGCGCTGATAATTATTATGGTGTCACTGAGGTCATTGCTTCCATGGTGAACGAGAAACGAGGAGGAGTACAATACTGGAAGTTGGCACGAACAAACTACGCACTACATACAGAGTGGTACGCCATACATCATTACATTGCTCTGTAGATGGATCGAGGAAGAGATCGAGCAGCTCACGTTACAAAAGTTGAGTCAAATTTTGAGAAATGGACTCATTTGCAAACGAGATGCTGGAGTTGGTTCACTCCCTGTTTTTGCCAGGACTCGCAAATAATTTGAGAGGAACTATCTACGAGCAATTGTTCACGTGGTTGTCCTTGGAGAACTTTCACCACCCAGATAATGGTTTCAATGGGGAAGGAGGTTTCTGTTTTTTCTTGGCGGTTTGTTCTTCGTTTTGGGGGGGCTAGTTCGTTGTTCGTTTTCCTGGTTCCTTTTGTTCGACTTTGATGGGCATATCCGCTTCTTGGAGATTTCTTCGATGCTCATTCATCGCTTGGGCAACATCTTCTGCGTCTCTTTCAGACTGCTCATCATTATCATTATCTCCATGCAAAGCTTCATTGGTCTTCAAATGTAGCTCAGGATGATGGGCACAATCTTTTATCTCGGATTCTTTGAGAGGTTCGTCTTCTTCCTTGTTGCTTCCTAGGATCTTTGTTCTGTTCAGATGCGAGCTTTGAGACCTTTGCCAATTTTTCCATACGAGAAACAGAAACCTTTTTGAGCACAAAAAGCTCAAGGTAAGCATCAGAGGGAGTTGCAACCTTCTTCTAACACCCCCGTGAAAAAACAATTCAAGACATTTTTTGTTTATCAGTCGTTGCTTCAGAATTTCAACCTTGGGAATAGCGAAAAAGCACCGGTGCAAGCCGGAATTGCATAATAGCCACAACTCTTATCATTCAGAAAAATCAATCCAATTTTTGATGCCGCATTGTGTGTGAAAGAAAAAAAATGGCCCTCCTCTGACTTCCTTTGGTACGCGTATTTTACATCCAATCTGATAGAAACTCTCATTACCCTCGCATTAGACTGTAATTACAGGTTCTTTTGACTTCAATGAATTGACAAGAACCCCCTTGTTGCATCACCTAACTCTCTGAATTTTATCTCGCTTCCATCTCCCAAACTCTCATAGAGTTTGCCAGCCACGTGAAGAAGGGTAAAAACCATTAGCCAAATGGTCTTAATTAAAACTTTAGCACGATTCGGTATCGCCTTTCAAATCGCCATTATCCGAATTTTGATCCCAAAGCAGAGCTACATTCACATAGGGAGGTCAAACTCACGACCACCAAGCATCATGAGTACGTAAATCAGTGTGATTAATCGTCCAGCTGTTTAGCACTCAATGGACAATAAAACGTGGACTACGCATCCTCTCACTCTCAGACAGAGAAGTAATGTGAAAAAGAGGTCAACTTAGTGGAGTGACATGATGCAATGGTGGATGTTGACATTATCATTGGTGGACATCAGCATCCTGCTTCATGCCATTCTATTCTAGAGTGGCAATCCCGTGATGCGTAATGGACACAAGATTGTAACCTTGAGGAACGCCAATTAAGTGATGCACTCCCAAACTTGAGATTGATTTCATAACCCCTTATCCTGACACTGGAAATCATTAGTAACTAGACGGGAAAAACAGGCAAAGGATCTCGTTTCGAACCATCAGAGCACTCAACAACCGTTCTCGTGGCCTTCCGGAAAAAAACCAATCGACCACCTTGAGGAACTCCCCCAAAAAGTTTAATCGGGGAAAACAGCAAACACAAACAACACTTTTGCCACAGAACACAATCACAGGCGTGGAAGCACCAAGGAGTATGGCAGTGAACTGAATCGATATCCTCATATCGTTGTCATTGCCGCACTACATCCACACACACACACACACACTCGTACAAACCGCTTGGAAACGCTCGTCTTCTTCACTCTTCGCCTCGTTGGTCTTCGGGGCTTTTGGTTCGAGTAACTAGCATTCACTCACTACCTTCAGTAGCACGGTTGATACAATGGAAAAGAGCGCTTGGCTTTTTTTCACTTACTACATACACACGTATATTAGGTAGTGAAGGCGTCTGCTAGTTCAAAACAAATCCACACCTCTTATGAGAGACAGGCCTGGATTGAAACGACATGAACCATTGTCGGTCATTCACATTTTCAGTTTGATTGACAAGTCGGGAGGTTGGTCTACTGATTCTGCATATGTAGTAAGATGTCGGCTAATAAACCATAGATAATATCATGTTGTGGTATGATGCCCATGATTGGGTTATCGGGATGAAAACCGCTAGCCAATCCTTGGTGTTGGAAAGGTCAGAACAATGAGTGGATGAGAGATTATTCATCCATGAAAATCCGTGATCAATGAGTGGATAACAACGCTCAAGACGTTGCAATGTATTCATTGCATTTGAGGTATGTACTAAAACAAAGCTTACCGTTTCCGAGTGCTTTGACATTCATCGAAAAGAACAAACTCAGTGGGTATTATTGCTAGCCAACGGATCAAAATGAAGGCATGAGATTGGGATTGCCTCAAGGGATTGGTCGTCTCAATCCGATTGAACCTCTCTTGTTCCGAGTTAAAATGAACACATATTTATTCATGGAGGACGAGTTAACAAAAGATGCTTAGATTTCTGCATCATTATGGGCTGAGCTTGTTGACGAAATGCAATCCGTTCTCAACAATGCAACAAGGCCCTTAGTCGCATTTTTATTATGGATGCGTCGTTGAAATCACCTCAAAGGCAAGCACTAACAAGGAAGCGATGAAATAATTGGCTCAAGAAGGTTTGAGTCCCATCGCCCATTTTTGAAAGAATGCTCGTTTAAGTATTTTTGCATGAATCGAGGGACCCCGATAATGCGGAAATGGTCAACATTCGCTACTTTATTGATCAGAGGCAACTAATCCATCATTGTTCAAGTTGTGCGAACTTGTCGAAAATACGCAATCTTCAAGAAGTGGACCCAAAAACCGATGAAAGTGTGTATTTGAAATACTAGCCATGAAAGTCTATCGCTCACTTGTCAAGTAGACAAAAGGTATCGAGTTTTGAGGTCTATACCAAAAGTATTCTCATTGAAATTAACGGAAACCCATGTTTGTGGTTCATTACAGAGGAAAAATGTGTTTTTAGTCACGCAACCTTTGCACTGCAGCCTTTTTTTCTACTTCATCATTTTGTTTTTGCTTAGACGAAAGGGAAAATAGTCCCTTATACTTCAAAGTACGGCATTCATTTGCTTCGACCACTAGCTCAATAAAAAGGAATTTCTTTCACGATTAAAATCGTCCATTAGAAGAGGACCTCCTCGAGGGCAATGGAAAAGTCCCCGGATAGTCCATACCTCCTCTAATGTGATTTGTCGTGGCTGTCTCAAATGATAACAGTTGGAACATGCAGGCAGAAAAAAATACCAGAACAATGAATTAGAAAACCGTTTTCCGTGGTCATACACCATGGACCTCGCATTCCAAATCGCATTGTTGTGTCTGAAACAAAAGTGAAATGAACAGCGTTCACATTTGTCCCGATTCATCGGCTGACAATCCGATGGAACGAACGATCATATGCCACAGAAAAGCTGTTTTATGGCATTTTGCATAAGACACGTTTGATAGACATTCGAATCATGTGCAACTTAGGAGATTTTCAAATCGATTCGAGGTGCCACGGACCTCTGTTTGATTGGTGAAAGGCAACCAGGATGGCATTTGGACACTTCCACGTGACCTTGACTTGATTACAAGACAGCTTTAACGCATTTATTGAGATATGATCCCGGGCCTAATAAGGCAATGTACTTGGGAAAGAGAAGAAGGTGATTAAAATCCCCAGAGCCATTTCTCTACTTCCGCCATAAGATAAGAAAGAAAGACGAATCAAAATCGCCAAATCATGGAATGGACTCTGATTATTATTTCTCTTCTTCTCTTCGATCGATCCGCTTGAAAACGGAAGAAGAAAAGTTCCAAATCTGTATCTTCTGTTCCTATGATAGAGGTGCTTAACACCAGTTCTTGATATGATGTGTGAATGAAGTGGACGCGACAATCGACAATCGTCTTGATCTTTGGAAGGTGTGCACAGAGTAATTGTGCCTGATAGGATCTCAATTATATCTCATTCTCCGGCGCATCTGGCCACTTTTCAAAGCCCAACAAAGTCGTCACTAACTTCTCTATTCTCCTTCTTTTTTTTTTTTTTTTTTCGCGGATTTTTTATTACCGCTACAAGGAATGCGATTCCCTGTAAATTGAAAGATTTCTCCCGGCAGCTTCAATCCGACCCCCAACAAGATTCGAACCTACGCCGTCTGGGGAAGCACTTACACTCGGCACTTTTAAGAACGCGCTAGTACGCGTGGCCACTCTGGCTTCCTTGAAATACCCAAGCCTCTATTGATATCAAGAGATAAACCAAATCTTAGAGAGTCAGTCTGACGAATTGTGAAAAGAACCAAGGAGTCAGACCTGAAGTATGTGGTGGACGTAGATGATTTAGAAGAGTCATAGCCAAGATAGATTAAATGCTTAGGAGCCTACGAATGGGTATTTTTTCATTGGGGGCTTGGGTAGATCGGAGGCAACGATTCCGGAAAAAAATTGCAACAACGGGTTGGTCATTGTCAGATGAAAAAGTACTCTGCAACAATTTCTGCAGATTCTTGGGAGCACACCGTAGATAACTAACTCGTCGTTCAAAGATGAGAATGCATTGACACAGTTTGTCTCTTTGCCATAGATTTGGACATCAAGAATTACGACCAAAAGTTTTCATTCTGCAGAATACTAAAATAGAAGTAAGATAAAGATGTGGGTGAAATCAACATATGATGTTCAATAAGGGTTTTTAAGCTCGAAAAGATCCAAATGTGAAACATTTCTTCTTTGATATCGTCAAACTTTCTACTCTTAAATAAATGGGGGCGAGTTGGATGACTTCAGCAATCTTGGGGCATTTATTCTATGACGCCAACAATGGCTCTTTTGAGCACTTTGCAGTGCTCAAGGAAATTCTAGAGATGGCCAGAATTCTCCAAAGTACTTCAATCCAGTTGTACAGTAATTGTTTCCTGTCGTAAAAATGAAGAATTCTAGATTTTTTTGCCCTGAATCCGTTGCGTTACTGCATTGGTGGCACCTAACTTCCTCATTGCTCTTAAAACTGGTACAACCCCTTTAAAGGAGTCCTGAACTCTTTGTTTTGTCCAAACCAGAAAAATTGAGTTGCTACCGAATTTCAGGTCGGAAAAGTTTTTGCTCGACTTTTCAGCTCATCAAGCATCATAAGTCGATTCGAATCCATCATCTTGGACAAACACACAATTAGAGTGCCATTTCTGACGCGCTCTTCCTTGACAAAATAACAAGCCACCAAAGTGGGCGTGATGAAGAAGTTCCAAAGTATAGAGCGAATCTCCGAGAAATCTGACGAACGTGCGTTTGTTTTCCATCGTCTTTTTCTTGAACTTTCAAGATCAATGGTCATCCATCCATCCATTCATTCATTCTGCTTGAAGCGATTAAGCGTTGATATGCCTCTTTGCTTCCAAAAAGGCACCTGCTTGCTGTCATCGGGATGTCAAGAGCCTGCATGAAAGACGTATTTTGCAGCACATTCACCTCATCATTGATGAATGAACTTGTTCACTCCTCGGATCATGAAGAGGAATGGCTCACTTTATAATTAGGGAGGAATTTCGAAAGGCTAAACGAGTACACGAGATCTCCTGATTGATAGAGCAGGGTCTCTTAGAACGCCGATGAAAAGATAGGAAATGCTTTCAGAGATCACTAAATTCGAGATCGACTCCTTTACACAAAGAATAGAGAGAGAGAAAATGAAATCAGAGTTGAGAAAAAGGTGTCAAAAAGTGGCCATGTCACCTAATGTTCAGGTGTGAGGGGTGCGTATGAGTACATACTGTAGTCATACCAATGCATCATGGCCCCGACCACAGATGAGATGAGATAACATCAACTGACTGACTGACTGTATGGAGTAATACTGTGCACTTTTGATCTCACCTGAAAAAAAGAGAAAACCCGAAGTTATTATCGTGTTCACTACACCATATTCCCGAACATTTCATAGACGATTGGCTCTTGAACCAAGAACTCCTTGTCGATAAGAGGGCTTGAATTTCAAATTTCCCGCTAAAAACTGGCCCACGTGTTCTTGATCTACTTTGAGAGGAGTAGAGAAATGCAGGCCCTATTCATTCGTTGATTCATTTTTTAAACCGATGCAATGTGGCGGCATTGATTGAGGGTTTGTACTAATGAAAATGAAACCTTAACGGATGTGGTCGAGGCACAGAGTAAATGCAACCGAATCCAGAAAACCACACGTTCATAAACATTCGCCTAATTCCATTCACCAGACCAAGCCAACCACGACAGGGATTTTTCTAGTGGGCTTTTTAACGAGAAGACGATTTTAAATTCCGTAAAAAAGAGGGACAGAGACAGACAACATTGTTGTAGCGGGATTCCAATACCAATTAACTACGAGATGAATCTGCTCTTTCCTGTCACTTTTCTTTAAAACCAAGATTAATGCATCCAATGAACAAATATTTCCCACGAGTCCATATGGAGTGGACAGTATTTAACGTTCTATCTATTCTAGGTCAAACGAAACATCAAAAGCTAAGTAGCAATTAGCTTGTCGGACATTTGCCGGCTTTTTGTCGATCTTTAATGTTTTTCGTGATGTTAACTGGATGGACGGAACTACAATTGGAGGGACGAATCTGACCTAAAGAAGAAGATCTGGGAACACTGACTCGCTCGTGAAAAAAGAAAAAAGATCAGCGGGAAAGGAAAAAAAAGGATATTGTGAAAAAGCCTCCGAAATCGTTAATAAAACCAGAGTGAAGTTAAAAACTTTCCGTGCATCATTGATGAGTTATTCGGTCAGGGTCGGATGCCAAAATACAGTCCATTAGAACGTCGAACCATTCGCTGGTCCTTATCGAGCCGGATCAAGGGGATCTTCGGACCGAAGATAA
>JAAGOF010000185.1:348839-386377 GCA_010645155.1 Tigriopus japonicus | reverse complement strand
TTCAATTGATTTTCATGAAAGCCCACCTGTCTCACCTGCCTTTCCACTTGTATACACCGGATTGAAGCAGATAACACGGAAATTCGGAAACGGTTTCAGGTATTCGAGATAACTTGTCACTTTTAGAGGGATTTGGCTTTGGCCCATTCCGACTAATGCTTCCAGTTCGGACGATAAACTGAGGGACCTCCGTTATCTCAAATTGCTTCCAATCCGGAAGTTCTTGGGTCAAATGTGGCAACACTTGCACTGCATGATTCCATATGTTGTGGTTGAACATTTTGGCAACACTGATTTCCTCTCCAATCTTTTCAAACGACTGTTTTCAATTTCTTGATTTCTTTGAGCCCTGTTAAGTTCCTTGTTCTCGGGATTTGTTGATCGAATTGGATCAAATGGACTGTTTCTCGCCAGACATATTGGCTTAGAAACGAGAGAGGAAAACGGAAATCAAATCTAGGCCTGGAATGCTCAGACCCTTGAAAAGAGGCTCCTTCTTCTCAATGCTCATGATGATGGCTAGCCAGACCTTAGAGGAATGTTGATGAACGCTCAAATTGGACAATTTGCCAATCACTCGCCCAACGATCAAAGCACGGATCGAGTTTTCTGTAGGGAATTTTCCAAGTTTGAAATTGAACCTCTTGAGTCTTGACTTAGAAGTCGGGGAAAATTGGAATGTTAAAAACACTCTTAACGACTCAGATCACTTGATTGTCGAAGGTTGAAAATTGTCAGAGAGCGGGACGAACAAGAACATGCGTTTCAAATGGAACAAAAATGCCCAGAATGACTGATGAGGCCAATGATAGGATGCTGAATTTCACTCCTTCACGAGCGAGCTTCTCAAATGAGCTCGGCTTTCCAGCTTTGGGGATGACTTTAAGTCTGGACGGTTAAACGTGCAAAAAATTTTTATCCAATGAAGAAAAGTAAATCTCTCCAAACACGAGATAAGAGTAAATTTATTTACTCAAAGGGTTAGTGACTTGTTCTCAATTTTGTTGAACAAATACTTGCCCTCAATTCGTGCTTGCAGAATTCTTTAATTAAGCGCACACACAAATGGGATTTACATACATTCAAGTTTTTGAATTCCTCTAATATATTAGAAAAATAATCAATATCTGAAATTGTATTGTTAGATGGAAAATACTATGAATGTGAACTAATCCAAAATCCAACTTTAGGTCTCATATTAGGGAAAGCTCTCAGGAACAAAAGCATAAGCAAGTGTTTCACCATTCAATACTTCTTTTTACTCAAATTTGGTAATAATCGGGCCATTGCCGTTTGAAGTGTGTTAAAGTATTTTGCTTTGATTAGATAAACCATACCATGGAAATACTTAATCACTATATCAAGTCAGACACATGGTCACATTTCATTAAAACCACTCAAATTATCAACGCTTTCGTCATCTCACAAGTAGGTATATGCACAGTTTGGGCAAACCCTGAGGTTTGTCTACGCTTTTCGTACAGGGTAAGGGAAAACTAAGACTAAGTTCACATGAATCAAATTACGAGGCTCAGAAATGAAACCATTATTTCTGTATCATTTAATCTGCATATGGTGTTGCACTCAAATTTATTTTTGAATGTATAAAACATTGACTGAGACATATTACGAAAAAGCAACAGAGAGCTACCAGATTATTCATCTCCAGGCTATTGTTTACTTGGCCTCACCTATTATTCTTCTAACACGATTTAAAATGTTCTTTAGACCTATAATTTTGAATTCATAATGAAAATGTAGCATTATCTGGTTTCTGTCGCACAAAAAGTTCATCCATTGGAATCATTTCAAAATGGTAATAGGGCAAACATTTAGCTTCCAATTTAAAGTCATCCGAGACGGTTTCTTCTCAGGCAAACAGAGAAAGCAATGTTCTTTCGAAAAAAACTGTTTCCACGTAAAGAGGAGCTTCGAAGGCAACTCTTCATTGGACAAGAGATACAAATCATTGTTCTGGGTGGCATTTCCAATGAAGCAGATCACGTCGTCTTTGCGATCTACTCTTGTCATTGTCCATCATATTCTTTGAGCCTCATTCAACCTTTATGCATCTCTCGGCCATTACATGTGAATGGGCAAACAAACATCTTATACGTGATCCTTGAGCGATTTCTCCAACTTAGCGGACGAAAACTTGGAACACAAAGTGCAGGCGGTAACAATTGCGTAATCTTTGTGGTTCACATTTTTAATGTGCTCCTTGATTGACAGTTTTGGTCTATTCCTCTCACATTTTCATGCTACCTTGCCTTATCTATTTTTTTGTCTTTGAGTCATGCCCAGAAACAAGCTTACATAATAGAACACGGGCGCCAAAGCGTCAAAGGCTTGGCTGATATTCGCGAAATACATTGGCATTTATTGAAGTTTACGAGTGTCTCCAACGAGGATTCTTGTTCTTGGCCGTATTTCTACCCCCGTTTTCGGTCTACTTCACACGTCAAGCCATCACTTAACGTTTCACACCCCTGTAATGTCGTTTCTGTTTCGTATCTCCGAAATTGGACCACAAGTGTAGCTCTTCCCCCTTTTTTTTTTTGGGGGGTGGGGGGAAGAGGGGGATATTTGAAATTGGAACACCCAATTCCAATTTTGGAACACGTCGATATCTTGACAAATGATGAATCTCGTAGAAGGAATGTAAGTTGGCTTGTCAAAATTGCTTAAAGTTTCAAGGATATGAGTTCTGTTCAAGAATTTCAATGACATTTGCCACAGAAACGTAGTTTCACTTTTTTTAAACACCTATCGTGATTTTGTTTCAACAGATTCTCTGTGGTCAATGAATCGAATTAGATTTGTAGACATAACTCTTTTTTTACGACCGAAACATGGAGCCACTTTATCAGGGTTGCCACGACAAAAAAGAGTCAGATAATAATAAAACCCTAAGAAAACATTTTTCCGTAAATGGAACAACTTAACGAAATCCAGTGAAGCCTGGACCTCAAAGATCTAGGAGCACATTTTTGCAAAAAATATTACGTAAGGAAAGTAAGTCACTGAGTTTCTCAGGCTACTTCGTGACGGGGAAAATCCATTTGCTTGAATAAACAAACGAACATACATTAAAAGTCGGAAGCTCAAATTTTACCTTTGATTTGAAAGACTCATCATGGAACTCGGTATGGGTAGTCCAACCTCTTCATGGGTACTAGTGGATAGATTGGCCGCCTTTTGTAGAATTCGATTACTCTTAGGAGGTGTGGGTGGGGGTGGAGTCACCAAACCTCGACCGGTCCAATGATTTTTGGAACCACTAACAGATTGAGAGTCATCCTCAGGGAAAGATGTGGTCATTCGGTTGGGCAAAGCTGGAGGAGGTGGCGATGGAACAGGATCAGGAGCGGGTGGTTTGCGTGTGGGTGGAACGGGGGGATTGGGTTGACCCCGAAGGTGTGGCTTCTTAGGGGGTCGGGCAGGGGGAGTTGGATTGGATTGGCCCGAGAGAAGACGCTCTCGTTCGGCTTGTTGTTGGACACGCCATTCTTCTAGGTCCCCCGAATCCATGTTTGGGCAATATTCGGGAATCAGTTCGGCTGTCCCGAGAAAGGAGCTGTAAAAAAGGAATATTATGTTAATATGATGTAAGGTATAGAAAATGTTTGGCAAGCAAGAAACTCCACTACTTTGAGGAAAAATTGCATGTAACTGTACTGTTATGATGCTGTGTGTTGAAAAATGAGAATGAAGATTGTCTGAGGATCGTTTTACATTTGATGGGGAAATGGAGTAATTCGTTTTTGCTTTTTAAATTTCGAAAAGTCTAAAATTTTAACCGAAAATCTGCAAAAATCAACCAAATCAACCCAAGACCTTGCATAGCTTTTCGGGACTTTGAAGCAATACAAATTTTCATCAATACCCGATCATTCTAGATAGTTTGAAGCATTTCATATGTTATTGTTTGAACAATTGATGATTGTGTGAAGTGATGATGACTCATTAAACTAAAACAAATAAATTACGTTTCACAACGCCATCATATCTTTTCAACGCAAAGTTCTAACAACATTCACAAAACCTCGAAATCATACAACCTGCATTTTCAAATTGTTGCGTTCTCTCAACCTCTCCTTATAGTCATAACACCTTTTTCAGAACTCTCCCTCCAATCGCTCCATTTCATCTCAATCATAAATATATAACATGTGTTAGCCATGCTTTGTTTCCGATCCCTTAAAAAGCCTCTACGTCATCGATCTCTTGCAAAAAAACAAGCAACTTCTCGATCCTTTCCGCCAAACCCTGATGCAGACTCTTGGATCTTGCTATGATAAGATTGGAATTTCCGCTGAATATATGGCTTCAATTGCACTGACTCAACAACATCCACAAGCACCATCATCATCTTGTGGCTCTCGAGTCATGTCAATCCGGCTCAGACTTCTCACAAAACGTACGTCATTCCTCGAATGTGGGCGTACAAACATGGTCCGAGGTAATGTCCCTACATTTGTACCTGTAATTCAAATCTACATCACATAGGAGGATGACAAGCACCCACCAGAGGCAAGATCGAGGTCAACCCACCAACAGGATGCCAGAGAAGCCCACCAAAGGGGAAGTCATTATCGAAAATGTCCCTAAAACAGAGACAGGTCAGGGATAGATATCCGAGTTCAACTCGACATTTGAGTGCCTCTTTTGCCTTCAGGTTTAGGTGGATTTTATGGCACTTTGTCGTTCGCTTCATCTTGACCAGTGGGACGAGATTTCGTAATGGTAAGTACAATTTAGGTATTAATATTGGGTCGTAAATCAATAATGACAGTTTTTTTTAGATAGGCAGAGGAATTGCAAATGTGCAAATTTTCTCGCCAAGAGATTTTTGACATGGATGAAATTGTACCTTATGGCGAGAGGATAAAACAGGTGCTAAAGAACACCCTTTGAGAATTCGCCATTGTATTTTTAGTTATCCTAATCAAAAAGGTTTTATATCGAAAGGAATCATCGCATGCAAATAAAAAGCCAAATAATTGCCAATGTCTAAGAAGGTTGAGATGATGACAAAAAGGCTAAATGGGTGGCAAGAGGCAAACCGTTTGACGTTCGTGAATGCAGGAAAGGGATTCAAACTCAAGTCGAAATGTTTTCAGAGCTTCAATAGGAGTCCAGTTATATTTGACAATGGCCAAGATCTCGCATTCGTCAATACTTTCAGTGCTCCGCCCAACTTTATTGAAGGAGGAAGTGTAGTCCCTGTTTTTTCTGCACTTCTATCACCCTCGTCCGGATCATATTTTATTGAATTCAATTCCCCCAGCCATACCTACGTACTGTAGTGTACGCTAAGCAGGGCTTTCAATGTAAAAATTAACATTTCTGCACCATCACGGCCAATCCTTGCATTTACAATCACCGGAGATAAATCAATGGACGCGATGCTCTTCAGAGATATCCGAAGACCGACATCTCCTGTACGATATCCCAGTCATCAGGCCGAGCATTTCCAAACCAATCTCGGCCGATCCTTCATTAATGAACAATACCCTTAAATAGTTGGCATTCGAAATGTATCGAAAATCCAGTCAAGATCCATCCTGTGAGCTCACGGAAGTTGAGAAAGAAAAACAACAACAACCGTGGTTTTATTTAACACCACTCAAGTCTTCGTGGTGATTCCCGTTCACTTCTAAATAAAATATCTAGACTTGGATAGAAGTACATGTAGATGTACATCGCTCAGATGGGAATCATGCAAAGAGTGCGATACCTGCAATTACTGGGAAAGATTTAAAGTGAGATTGGACACCTTTCCTCACAGCGGTTGTCGAATGTCGATGGTTCGTGTCAAGGATCTCGCTCTCTTTCTCCTTCAGTTTCTCATAATGGTGCATGATAGAAAATCATGGACCTTGGCTTGCCAAATTGATCTCATTACACATTGGCAGGGTGCAAATTGCCTTCATGCAAACCTCATCGATTCTCTTTTCTTCACGTCTTGAGAAACGTTATGTCACTAAATCTAATGACTGAAATCGGCGTGTACCATAGTGTACCTTAGGGAACACAGGTTTAGGAGAACTCTAGGAGAGATCATCACAATTCCAGGAAGCCAATCCATCGTTTTGCCATCCATGAAAGCGACCACACGATCAACCAACCAAGCAATCAGTCGTCCCAAAAACTTGGCCAAAACTCACCCATGAGTTACGACTTCTTTAAAGGACTACTTAATACCCATTAACAGGGATGCCAAATGAAACCTAATCGGGGATGACATTTTTGTCTTTTACTTCGCGATTTTTTCTAGCTTTCGAGAGAGATCAGAGATCGTTCTCTCATTTCTACAGGATAACTCATACCCGTGAAATTAAGCAGTCTGAGGATCAACTTCACATCGGCTAGACAAAGAGACACCGAAAACTCTCTTTCGACGAAAAAATCCAGGTCAACGCAACAAACGGTCCATCAAAATGTCTGGTCAATCTCAACTCCCAATCTGACAGGGTCTCCCCCCAAGTTTTGGGTTTCGAATGAAAGTGATCGAAAGACTTTCGAGTTGCAATACCAACACATCATCAACAATAACATCAACAACAACAACCAGGAAACGGATCTTTGTTTCGAGGGTTGACTCATTATCCATCCCCTCAAATTGGCACGGATCATTGCATCACGAAAAACAAGCCAAAATGGGAATTTCCAGTTCAAATACAAACCGACAAAAGAGCATCGAGAGCAGATGTCATTGACAAACTAACGACGTTTGAGATATGTTCTTACCTGAAATAGAGCAAGCCACAACACGAATGAAAATGGATGTCAATTAACGACAACGACGACGAAGACCGGAAATGACTGCCAATTCCTCGAGGAGAACATCAAACACTGACTTGGTATTCACAAGAATTAATTGTACACTCTGCTGTGGATGGTGCTTGCTTGACATGAAACAGAATTTTCCTTCACGCCAACTGGTTTTCCATCGTTAGCAGGAAAGCTCTTGTCGCATAAAAAACTGTTTCCGATACTTTGGTTCGATGGGTTATTTGTCGAAAAAAAAACGACGCAATAAGTTTGCACATGTGCACCTAAACATATCAGACCTTTGCAAAGCGATTTCATGTAAATTGGTACGCAAGGTAGAGAGACGTGATAAAAAAGTATTGACCCTTTTAATCATTTTAGTTATTCAAGGAACCTGAATCCTACGGATATTTTTAAGCCATTCTCGGAAAACCTATTCAACAAACAAATTTAATTTGATGCTGTTGATTCGGGTTTTCCGCATATATTCGAGTGAGAAAGAGCTGGAATTATTTTTGAAAAAGCGCCATTTAATTCAAAGGTTAATGGAAAAGTGCAATTTACAACATAAATTGTGAGTGTTTTCGCGCAAATCAAATCCCCAAAGGTCAAATTATGTAAACTCTGTTTTAACAACAACATTTCAAATTATTGATTCATATCATTAAAAATAAAAAAGATGTGCATGCGCAAACTGGATTTAAGAATAGGAAACAGCAAAGAAAAAGCTCTTTTTCAGTGAAAACTTGAGTATCTGCTCATAAATCTGGTTTCTCAACGACAACCAGATAAATTCCACTAATAACAAATTTCCACAACCCTAGCTGAAATGACGTCAGAACATCCAGTAAACACAACTTTTTGCGCCTCTCCCCATTTCGTATCTAATATCACTCGCCCCAAAGTTCTTGCAAAAGGGGTCTGTCTGAATTACTCAATTCCACTTTCCGTATCGGGAGCTAACAACAAAAGCGATCTTTAAGTAGGGAACTCTGACTGACTATGTATTTCGCATTGGACAAAGTGAGCCAATTTTGAATGAGTCAGGACTTGACAAAGGGGTTATTCATTCCACTTTGAGGGTCAAGACTTAACAAAGACCCCATCCATTATGGACAACGAAGTTTCAGATTGACAGAAACAACCGATTCGCGCGACAAGTTTCAACTTTTGTCAGGTGAGGTCCAAATCTCGTCCCATTTTATTTCTTGCTTAACTCATAGAATTCTAGGATTTCAAGAGGAAAAAAAGTGCTGTCAACAAATTGACGGGGAAACAAAAACGATCGACCAACTACTTTCGAGAACATTAACACTAAAATTCGGGGAAAGAGCTCAAAGCTCATAAAAACTGCTAAATAAATGGATGTTATGGCTTTTGGCTAAGAGGAGAGGCAATTATGAGCGTATTTCAAAACGACATAAACATGTGATAATACTGTACGATCGGCTGTCGTGTTATCTTCAACAACGTAGCATAGAAGGACATTCATGATCCAATTTTTTGATGCATTTCCTCCCCAAAAATTCCTTGTTACTCACCTAATTGAAAACGAAAAAGTGGTTCGTTAATTTGGATTGTTCGACCAGATTTTTTTTCATTCACAAACACAGAAACAAAGCAAAAAGGGACACATTTTCGTTGCTGAATCTCGATGCACTCATGAGTCTTGATTGCGAGCAAAGATGACTATATTTTTATCGTGGATAAAAAGATAAGAGACAGAGTGACACGAACTGCCTCAAAGCAAGCACATTGGCCTTTGTTTTCTGTCGTTTGATTTCCCACCAAATTTGTCCCTTGTAACGAGGGCGACAATGAGATACAACAGATCAACACGTTCGATTACGATATTTGCATCTCACTCTGGCCGAGACTTTGGGTACTCTGCGAATGAAGCTTCGATCTTTCTTGCTAAAGTCGAGACTTCGAGCTTTCTTTCCAGGGTTGCCACGAGAAAATCGGGATTTTTGAACATCAGACCGACAAAGATGGGCGTTTGATGATAAGTTTTTTGCCTCTCATTGTTTTTGCCTCTCGCTTAAAGTGCTATTGTGTTGTTATCACAAAGGTAATCTGCAACATTTGCAAAGGGGAAGTTGCAGAAAACGTCGTATGTATGTTGTTTGGGGTGTTTCATAAGTGTTGAATTCGGTCAGTTTAAGTCTGATCACTTCAATGGAGGTCATCGACATTTATTTTGGATTGCTAAATATGGGATTGGTTTGTCCAATCATTCCCAATAGTAGCTGTTTAGGTCTGGATTCGATATTCCATGAACTGAAGCTCAAATGATATTCAATGATGAGTCGGCATTTCACGGAACAAACGATTGGATAATAATGAAATTTGACCAAAAAACCGTGTGCACAATTTTTTACACAAATTGTACATTTCACATGTCGACACTAGTCTTTGAAAAATAGCACACCCATTAAAAAAGGGAGTGAAACGTGTCAAGCTTTCCGCATGTAAAGTGTCACCAACTTCAATAGGGGGTCCGAATTTTCACGTCAGACGTGCCAGGCAACCAAATATTAAGGATTTTAACCCAAATTTAAAATAGACGCCTATAGATGGCGTGGAAGGGAGGGTAAGTGAAGAGAAAAGTATTGTGAGCTTAGTGCATAGTACTTGCCCCCTCTGTCATACAATGTATTGACGAATTTTCAAGCTTAGACTAAAATCCTTCATAAGCTTGATTCGCGAGATTAATTAGCTACATTGGAAAATACTTTTTTGAAATATGGTGCAAAAGCCACACAAAAGGGAAACGCAGCAACTTGAGGGAAATATTTTTTTCTGTCAATGAGAGATATGTTTTTGGATAGAAAAGAGAGGTCGGACATTTTTGATATTGATCGTTAGATTAAAAGATGTACTTGGATGTTGGAAAAATTTAGATGGCTTTATTGGTGTCAGAATACAATGGCTAGTGGTCCATTAAATGCAAAATGACCTAGTGATTGATCTCCATAAAAACAAATAAACCACTACTACCTACAGGCCTCGTATTATATCAAAATTGATATAATATCATATCATAATTATGATTTAATCATTATTATGATAACTATTAATCATTATATATATAGTTTTATATATTATAAAAAAGAAGTGTAACTAATTTTGGAACCAACTGACCAATGAAATTGCGAATCTGTCCATCCTTTCTCATGTTTGTTGAGGGCTTGTCTCATAATAAAAATCAGCACTTGTCATTCTTTTTCCTCTTGGCTCAAGAGCCTTCAAATAGTCTGATTTTCTTGAAGTGATTATCTGATGTTTCCTCTTTGCAACATACGGTTCAGTTTGAATCGTCTACATTTAAAACCGGCTTTGGATCCTGCAACACGAAAAAAAAGCAAGGTTGCTCAATTCATTCCTTCGGGTTATTTTCGTTCAGACTCGTTTTGTTTTAGGTCAAAATCGAATCTTCTTTATTCAGACAGAATTTTCATCGCTTAACCTGTTCATTGACGAAGCTGAAATGGTTAAATACACGACTAGAAATATCCGGAGTTTATTCGTTTTTATCTTATTTGTAGGTGCAACCAGTTTTCGAAAGTGAAACCTTATTTCTTGCTTGTTTTTATCTCAAACACCCACTTTTTTGGGGTAGTGATCGTACGAGTACTTTTTGTGTCTAAACCGACGAATATAATGATTAAGAATCATTTTTCTTTCTGCCGTGTTACCTTTCTGAAAGTAGTAGATATCTTAAGTCATCAAGTCATGGCATAATTTTGTTCGTCTTACCGATTCACAATCTGAGCTTTACGAAGTATGGTCCGAAAGTGTCCAAAAAACGAGAGTAGTATTACTTTTAATTAAATGATTCAAATAAATGAAGGCATTCCTCTGGCTGTAGGCGTGTTTATCAACTTGTACGTAGATAAAAGACGCCAATTTTGAAACATCTTTGCACGTGGTCAGGAAACTTGGCATCACCTTCAAAAGCGATTCTTTAATCTTATGGGCCATGAAATCAACAAGAGCTATAAGTCACACCTATTTCAATAAAAATGGCTAAAAGAGGTCCATTCATAGTTGGCCCTATCGAAAAATTCAACTCCCTCAACTCTGCTCGTCAATTTCCAGTCACTATAAAAATTCAATCCCAAGTCTGGACAAGTACATAACTGTGGCATCAAGTTACACTTCCTCATCAGAACGTCCACACACCTTCTTATCTTAAAAGTGATCCATTCCAAATAGTTTTAGTGTCCCATTCGTCGTCGATCCCCACCCTCGACTTTGTTTATGTCTCTGCTTGTGATGAATCCAAAGTTTTCCCACTTGCATTTTTTACTCGATCGGCCAGATTGACATGTTTAGACATGCGAAGAATTTGACGTCAATTGTGCTTAAGGACCTGGAACACCCGATGTCGAAGACGAAAACGACTGACGGAAATACACGTTACTTATATTCCAGACACTATTCATTCAATGACTTCTTCATTTCATCTTTGGTGTGCAGTAGGTCAAGAACCATAAATTTCACTGGACTGGGAGGCTAACGAGAGGAATCATGATTTCCAGTAGGAACAATTCAATTACATTCTCCCACAAATGAGACCTTGCCAATGATGACAGTTGCCAGGAATATGTATTTCAATTTTCAGCTCAATCGAACGTCGGGGACAAAAGTTATGCTCTCTCAAAGTTCAGTGCAAATCCTAAGAATGACTGAATCTGCCCTTTTCTGGTGATTGGTTTACCACAAGAGGGCGAACTCATTCATTCTATGCTCTCTTCAGTACATAAGTTTGAGAGGGCATAACTTTTCACTCCGCCATTCGATTGAGCTGAAAATTGAAATACGTTTCCTACTGAATACAAGCCAGGTCTCGTTGGCAGAAGAACGCAATTGAATTAATCCTCCTGGAAATCATAATTCTATAATTCTCACTGTTAGTCTTCTACTCCAGTTTTCAGTGCTTCTTGAATAAGTGAACATGTAGTGTCAGTTTTCAAAAAGTGTCTATTTATCAAGAATATAGTCTGAGCAAAATGTTGGAGCCTGTACATTATTGTTCATGTAGTTGGGAGAAAACATCTCTGCCAACGTATCAGACTCGCTCCTAATCCCTCAAATGTGGGCTAAAACCTACTTAGGGACCAGCAAAAAAAACTGGAACTGCATGTGTGTGCTTCTTTTTCCCCACCATAGAGGTGTTAAAAGCAAGAGTGGGCATTAAACACTTTTCCATCTTGTGATAAACAGATGACAAAGAACGGAAAGAACAACGATCTAGATCCATTCCAATTGAATATTTGATATTTGTTGCAAATAATTGGGTCAAACTCGTTCTATGTTCTACATTTAAAATGTCTATGCCACGGTGACAACTCGTTTCCGTTATATGTTTGTCAATAAATTTCGAGATTTTTCAAGATTACCGAGTGACATCCCCCTTTTAACCCTCTCCTCATTCTCAGTTAATGCTCGTTCCTCCCTTTCAGTCAAACCCTTAAGTTCTCTACACAATGTAACTACTTTGCATGACGATTTCACCTTGAACACATTCCAAAATGGGGGCCAATTTTTCCCTCTGATCATAATTGAACTTGTTGGCAACACTGGCTGCATAAGCCGAGGGCAATCGAACAATGAGAAGAATCTCTGAATGGAAGAATTGGTGGAGATGATGATGCCCTTTGATTTCTGGTGGTGAGGTTCTTTTGGAGTAATGATCATGACCCTGACAAGGGAGGAGCAATTTTTATGGGAGAAGAAATTGAAAATGTGGCATTTTTCCACCTCTCAAATGATGAGACGATGCTCTGAAGCTCATCACGAGATCCAGGTTGAACTTGTGGCGATAGATAAGAATCACGTACAAAGCAAGGAATGGTTGTTTCTTCCTCGACCTGACGAATCAGTCTGCAAGTACTAAGGTTGGCTACAAGGTCGTCGTTGTCGTCATCATCGTCACTATCATCATAGGATCAGATGGGAAAGAAGAAGGAAAACTTTCCATTTCAAAGTGCCTCAAAATTGAATTCACTCCCATTCATTGTTCGGCCACGGAATCCGAGATTTCACGGTCAATTTCGGGGGACAAAGGATCTGATCCACGAAAAGACATGTCATCGCTCAGGCGATCAAAGTGATCATTGGCTCTCACAAAACGGGGAACAAATGGCTTCTACTAAGATGGAAGGTGTTCGACTGTCCAAGGGTCATTTTGCTTGGTGTGATTTCATAATGCCAGAGTTTTCGCAACCCACTTTAGAAGATCAAATAAAAGTCATAGCAACATGTTTAAAACAATCGGATGACAAATAATGAGGGCAATTTTCTATGGCATCACGTAATTATGACACAGTCATTGACAATACATTTTGGAATCCTTCATATTCACACTCGCTCTTGAACCATGATCATCATTATCGGCTTGCACAACCAATTTGGCAGTGATCCGTTTTGAAATTTAGCATTCTTTGTCGCTCCCCAAATGCAAAAAGAACATGATTGAAACATTAGAATCCATCTCATTCAAAGGAATTTGCCACCGGATGTTGCCGAAATCGGTAATAGAGCATGCACAAAATGTCGTCAGATTGATGTCTTTTTCAAAACATCCAGTCCTACCTGGAATTCAATCGTAAAGGCTGGCAAATGGAGGAATTCACCACGGAGATCACCATTGGTTTCTCCATCGTCATCTTGATGTAATTGTCGCGGGATCTGGGCACATTTCCGGCAGACGATCGTCGCGATTGCGGCTTTCTTTTAGGTACACTAAATTCCAATCCCGTTTCTTGAGAGGATGTGAGTTCTTGGATCAAGAGATCCAAACACTCGAGATCACTTGGCGATATTCGTTGGGGATCCATTGTGCGTCCATGAAGACGAGATCCGGATCCAATTACTAAAACTTTTTGGTAGCCAGTAGGTTTTTGAGTCAATCTCTAACGGTGGTCAAATTCTATCTCTACCGTAAGGTTCTTGCACATTCCAGAGGCCCCATTTTTTCACTTCACATCACGAACGACCTGGGCCTCAGATCCGATTCGTGATTGACTTTAAGTACTAAAAAGCGGTTCCGAGCTAGGCGAACTGTAAAACGGATTAAATAGAAAAAGAGCTTCGGTCTCGTTTCATCTCAATTTAGGGCTCCAAGGGAGAAAAAGAGAGGGGAAATCTCGTTGAGGAGTTCATGATCGAAAGATTTTCTAATCTTGGGGTTTCATGAACTGTTCGATAAGAAGTGCGTATATTACCATTGGATGGCTAAGGAGGTAATGACTCCAGGTTCCAACCTGTTTATTGATAGGAGTACCAACTTTTAAGAGTGAGGCAATAGAGCCATTAACCCCGAACAATCACTCGGTGTTTCCAGAGGATCAACGCTCTGGAGAGTGACTCAGGTGGATGCCAATGAAAGTAAGATCTTGGAGAGTGGGCCTCATAAACCTAGATCTCGAATTTGCATCAAACACACTCAGGCGTAAAGGAACGCGAGAGGTTGGGCCACACTGAGAAAAATGATTACGCCCATGTTTGGGTTCAAGCATTGGAACGAGCTCAGCTGCACTAGCGTTTTCCCCAGTGTTCAGGGGCCACTTTTTGAGAAGTATTAGAACTAGTAGTAGCTTGGATAGTGTTGGTCGAGTGGGCCCGAAATTGGGTGCATTTTCCACTCAAGAGGATCCGAGGCGTCCCGATGCATTTGCACCTCGGGTATCTCGAGACCAAGGCAGGATCTACGACCTAACGACACATCTTGAGTGGTCCTTTTCTTGATTCGAAGCTGTCCATCAAATCCGGAGATTTAGATTGAACACTTCATATGCGCTTGCACTGCTCAAGTTGGTAACCCCACCCTATTTTACGGTCAATACATGGGGCTATTTCAAACTTTCCGCTTTGAAGATGTTTTCATTTCTTAGAAGAATTTGTACAACTCGCGATTGACTCAAAAACATACATTTAATCGTTGCGTTTCAAGGTTTATCTTGAACCAATCACCGCAACAAAAACATGTACCGAGTCCGAAGTGCAACCATGGCTTGCTTCAGAAGGGTTATTCGTGCTTGGTGGGCAAACTGTCGATTTCCAATGGTGCTTTGTGAAATGGAAGACGGATTTTTCAATGGAATGTTTATGCCTCTTTGGCTTTAGTGTTAAGGTTTTATGGGTGGTTTTGGACGGTCTGTGGTGCTGACGGCAGCTCGAATGATGGCGGTGGTGTTATGGTTTATGCTCGGGTTTATTCATCACTTTTGCCCATGGGGCTCAGAGTACACAATGTTTGAAAGACGATCTTTCGGTTAATCCCTAAAGCACCGGGGAAGACTTTCCGTTTGCAAATCCACTTTTTAGCACAATGCAGACAAATCTCGAGAGCAGACAAAAACACACGGATCTCAAGTCGGGCTTTGCATTTACTTGCCAATTGCAAAACAGAAAAAGTCAGCCAGAGCCTATCTCTTTCTTGGCTTGTCAGATTAATGGAACAACGACGACATAGTCTTCGACGATCTGGTTCGTCACTCAGCCGAAACCCTTTAATAACCCAGGTGGCTGAAGAAATTAAATCTTCACTTTCAATCTGGGAGGAAAATTTCTCCTCCAGTAGATCTTGTTGATTTCCTTTCCAGATTAAACCCGTAGTCTTTGCAATTGAACTTTCAAAAGTTTCAAAACTGAAGGAGGCACACTTGATGTTCCGGTGACACAAACCGCGTTAGCAATCATCACTCTAATCGCCTTCCCCTGATCGACACCAAAGCGAGAAATTGATTCAATTTCGAGGAGCACTTTCAAACACGTCCACTCACTGACACGAGCTCCAGGCGACTGACAATCATCGACCAGTCCTCCTCGCGAGCAGAGCACGAGCACAGAACATCGACTCACACATGCACAACTTGGCTGCTCAGTATCAGGTGCTCTCTTATTCTACGTCTCTTTTTTTTGACCGGAATCTAAATTCGAGTCGAGCGCTTCGTTGAAGGAGCTTAAAAAAGGTGGAGGAGCGCATGATTTGACGACTGCGGTTTTTTTTCATTGCTGACACACCCATGCATATATGCATTATTGAACAAAATAAATTTGCAGCTACCGAGCACAGTGGAGTTTGATAATGGCAATGCAAATATGGGGAGTTTTATCATTAGCCATTGGTGGTACGATATATTGAGTTTTGTAAGATATCTGACATGATTTGACCGTGTCTTGTTCGATTGATTTCTGTTCAGTTCTTTTGCTTCGATTCTTTCTCGCTTCAGGGTTGTGAAATGCTAGTTAATGCAAGAAAGTGATCAAGAAATGAATGAGTCCAGTACATATTGATAATAGAATCAAATTGAATCTTTTTGCTTCGTCACAAAGTAGTTACACAACCAACACTGCTCTTCAAAATGGAATTCCTTGGTTCGATGTTTTGTTATGCGTTTCAAATATGTAACAACTGGAAGGATTGAGGGACCTAATCTAATGACATAAAAGCAAACAAATTTTAATCAATTAGTTCAGAAAAGGGAAGGATCGGTATTTGGGGAACATTAACATAATTTGAACCCAATATTTAGAATAAAGAATTTGAAGCATTATTTACTTATTTATTGTATATAACCTTTTTTGCATTTTTTTACTTTTTTCGAGACATTTTTAGATTATCCAGTATTCCTCATTTTCTTTTTTCTCTACAAATACCAAGTTTTCCAACTTTGTCAACTTTGTCCCACGACAAAATTTTAAGTTCCTTCAGTATTAGAAATTTGAACACAAACAGTGCATATATTGGAAATGGTATTTGCGACTGATTTTCAATAACTTTGAGTACAAAAGAAAGTAAGCTTTGGAGGGAACATCCAGATAAAAGCATTTTCATCAATTGTTTTACTAATGGATTAAGTTAAAATGGCATATATAAAATTTCATGGACTCGTCAGTCCACAAGAACAGGCCTATCAGTCAAAATCGTCAGTAAGCAGGGTCAAGTTTTAAAGTTTGTGTTACCTCACGTATGTTTTTCAAAAATAGGCTTTAGGTGAACAAAAAATGTTTTACATAAATTTGGTGTCACAGCAATCACTTAATTTGTGACCTTTAGCTTTTTCAACCATTGTTTGAACAACTTTGACGTTTTGGTTTTCAACTTTTTTTTCCTTACCATATGCTCTTAAATCATCCATCAGATATTTAGAAATAAGATGGACCAATTCAGCATGTGAATAAACCATGAACTCCTATTTTATTGATTTAGTAGTGTCTTCAACTACATTTTTTTGCAACAAACGATCTAGCACATCGTTTGCGGTTGATCAAGTCACAACAGTTACAAGAGTATATTCGAAGCTCGCGTAGTCAAGAAAGTGTGACTCCTTGGTCGAGTCCGAAAATAATTCATAATAACCACAAAACGAGGGTCTTTTTTTTTTGGTTGAGTGGATGAGCGAAAACACAGGACAACTGGCAGAATATTCACCTACTCCCATTTCTCCATTCAGTGCGAACATTGGACTCATTTGGCCGGAGCTATTGTCCCTGCCTGAATAGATTTCACTATGAATGCCCGACCAAGTTACTTGCTACCAACCAACCAACCACCCAACCATTCCAGCTACCAAAGGCGATCTTTATTCCGTGCCAACAAACTGAACTAGAAACAACTCCTTGAATGAAAACAGGCTTGATGCCAAATTGAAGACGATGGCGACTACTTCTAGGGTATGTACAACATATGTCGTCAAGCAGGCATTATTCATTTCTTTCTCCCTGCTGAACTTCTTTCTACCCACTCTTTCATACGTACACGCCATGCACAAAATGCAGCTCGATTGCGAGAAGAACGACTCTCATTCCTCTCGCCTCGTAATGGCTAATTCGAATCTTTTCTCCCTAATTTGTCATAATGGGCCTCTTTGCATTTCGATTTCATCCTCGAATTTGATCCCCATGCGACAGAGGACTTGGTCATAAAAGAATATAACATGGGAGCACTCAAAATGCTAATGAACCAGTCTACCCTGACATATGTTCCTTACAAACTTGGGCTCTTCCAGAAGTTGGAAATGAGTCCATGCCGTTTTGGCCAGACCTATAACAATTATAAAATGTATATGAGGACATTCTGCGGGAAAAGGAAAAGTAGAGGGGTTTTAGGGAGAAGTAACATTTGTGGAACTCGTGGAACATCCATACCATGCATAGTACATCCCCACTTTTTCACTATCAAGAAAGTGTTCAAAAAGGTTGCAGCACATTCGTGTCATTACTGAAATCTTTTAATTCGCAAGAAGATGTTTTGCTCTGCATCACTGGGTGATTGTCACTATAGTCTTCGACTTCAAACTGAACAAAACTTTTTAGCAAAAATCACCATTGCATTAGACAACATTTCTATAATATTGGCATTATTTAGTTTCACTTATAGAACGCGCAAGAATCAAGAATCAAACCCATCTAGAAAGCTCAAAGATACATTTTATACGCTTTCCACTTCCTTAACTAGAACATTCTTATGCAGCCAGTCCTTTCGGTGATTGAATCATAAAAAGTGAAAGTAAGGGTAAGGCGAATATTCGTATGAAGTCGAAAGGCATCTAAAAAAGGGCGTTGACCGCCAGGCACTTTGGTCTTATCCAACCTTATTCAAGATACATAAAACTCGCTATCAGGCCCTTTCGATCAGTCAATTGCGCCATGAAATTCAATTGGTCCACCAACCAACACCAATGAATAGCAGGCCTCAAAAATGAGGCCAATATTGATGATGAGGATCCTATTGGTGGCGATCGCCATCATCCTGTTGAGAAAAAAAAATGCTGTACCGCTAAATTGCCCCACAAAAGTCAAATGGGATTGATGAACAAGTCATTACGTTAATGCCCGTAAAATTGGCCCTCGCCCAACCCTCACCAAGTCTGTTCTTACGAGCCACTAATCGGCTAACATCTTGATAGAAAAAAGAACTCCCTGAACATTGATTGAGGTAGACAAAGAACCATCTAGCCAACCACATGGTTTTCCTCCAAACCCTTGCCAATTCTCTGTCAGAGGATCTTCAAACCTCCCGTAACTGAATCAAAAGAGCATTTTTAATCGAATACCTCCCCAAGTGACCAACAAAATGGAAGATTTCGCAGCTCAAAAAGCACTCTTTTCCAATGGAAAACGCAAACCACGACCTTCTTGGTACAGCCAACTTCACCGAAAGCAGTATGCACATCAATGATGTCCCAAAGAAAGTGTTAAGTCTCGATCGTGAGTTGGTAAATCAACTTCGAGGAAAGGTCTTGTATCAAATTAAAGTCGAATTGTATCTAGGACAAGCCTTCCCAATACCGTGAGTCTATTTACGCACCAATGCATGTCTGAACCTCCTATCTTCATTCATAAGAAAACTAGGTCATTTATCCGATAGATCGACCTTCAGACCCATGTCTGTCCAGTCACGACAACAACGGTTTAAGGCCTCCTCATTTCGAATTTCGTTCTGATTTAGATGATCCTTTGTATTAATCCCGGACAATCCACCGAAGCATCGTTTTCGAGGTCTCGGATTAAGTTCCACTGGATACGTTTGACAACCAACTAGTGACTTCATGTCCGTCAAGAGAAATAGATCTAATGAAAGTTCCTGTCTGATATAAATCATTCGCTCTAAGCCAGATAACGTCAGTCGGTGATGAATATTGAACCAAATTCCCATGCCTCTCTGGTACCAATGGCATTATTCAGTCCATGGCTCTAGAAGTCCAAGAAAGATTTGGGAAAAAGGTGCTTGAGGAAAAGGCGCAATGACCGGTTCAAAGAAAATTGTCGCCCTGAAGCAAAAGATTCCAACCAAGCTGCCAAACTGTTCAACGCACTCAAATGAGCTTTGCTAATG
Organism: Tigriopus japonicus; assembly: GCA_010645155.1. Classification (NCBI taxonomy): domain Eukaryota; kingdom Metazoa; phylum Arthropoda; class Copepoda; order Harpacticoida; family Harpacticidae; genus Tigriopus; species Tigriopus japonicus. The sequence continues at coordinate 366,750 of JAAGOF010000185.1, read as the reverse complement.
TATTAACTAGCATTGATGAAATACTCCCTTCTTCTCCTTTCTCGGTCATGATTTTCTGACAAAGAAGAAAGTTTTTTGTTGTGTGTTCTCGAACCCAGATTTTGTAACAAATTCCAAATGAAAGCACGACTTTGAAACAATTTCTTTGGTGTTCACTCAACATTTCCTGGAAAGAATCATTACCAAAACCATTGAGGTTCAAACAAACGTCTTTAAGTGAATACAACAGATAGTTCCTCTGAATTCTTACTACACTACCAAGGAAAGCAACCAAACGCCTCCATTTTCACCACACGATAGTTTTGATTGCTTGTCCATCATAATTTACAGGGAACCAAAGCACGTGGATACATACTTAAACCAAGGCAATGTGCGATTTACACACTCCCTTTTTGTCCCGAGGAGAAAAATCCGTCAATCATAGGGTGTACGTAAAATCTTGAGAAAAAATGTACCGAACCATCTACAAGATACATTTCGAATGCCAGCCCTCGTGGCCTCGTTGAACAATAAAATCAACACTTGCGCCCCCATAATGAAAGATTGTACCTTAAAGAGAGAGACGTTCCAAACGATCGTCATGGCCATGTAGTAAATCATGGGATTTTCTTGGACTTGAACATTGTCAAAACATGTGGGTTACGAGAAGGAAATCAAGCAAGCATTTGTATTAGTGGCAAGGGCATTTGAAAAGCTTTTCAACAAAGCATAAATGATCCCCCATCTTCAAATGACTTGCATAAAGCTGGACGACACCACAGGGTCCCTCCTGACAGGGATTCGAACTTGTTGAAGGCCTTTTTCATGATAGAATGGGACAATAAGCCCAGGAAAATCGTGCGTCCAAACTTCGTGCAAGGCCTTCGGAAGGATGTTGTTTAGGTTCAAGTTCGCTTGATTTCTTAGGTAAAAAAACTACAATCAGCTACTTTGGGTGGGTTTGGACGTCCGGTTGCGTTATTTTCGAAGCACCCGGTAGTGTTATTGCACACTACAAAAGCGCCGATTTGAACCCTTTTTCGGCAACAACAGTTCGGTTCTGGCAAGCTATGAAATCCAAGACGGATTGGAATGGAGCGAAAAAAAATCATATTTTCTCAGCACGTGCCAACGGCACGTAATTACACTTCAAAGACAAGTTGGTGTGATTATCACTTCCCATGTTGAATTTGTCTCATTTGGCTTGAATTTGCCATTGAAGCACGCGCACACACTCACAGGAAATGTTTCGAGTATAATTGGCACCAATACGAGTCTCACAAAAGGGATTAATAAAGGCAACAATGAAAAATGGGCTGCTTTCAAGGCTGCAAACTAGCGTCTTATCCATAGTCCACAACCGTCCAACCATTTTTCATTACAACCTGGAAGTATCATTAGCAAGCGAGGGAAATTCAATCTCAGACCAAAAATCAACCTTCTTGGAAAAAATTGAGGTTGGGTCATAGTTGAGAAGAACTAATCCTCTCTCAATTGCACTTGCAAAAAACAATGTGCATGTTTATTATTATGCAATGAAACGAGAAGATCTTAGACCGTTCTCACCATACGAAGATCGCAGATCCACTAAGGCGGGTTTGAATTGCAAGTGAGTGAGGAAGAATGTGCAAAATGGCCTCTGGACATTGTTACGTTGCCTTTTTACCAACATAACTCACTTTCTCGGCGTGTCCGAATCCGAGCGGGTATTTTGCTCGGGAAGACGACAAGCCAAAGAGCTCGTGAGGAGCAAATTAGAGCGAAAGAGCCTCTCTTTTAAAAGCCACGTGCTGATAGATAGATATGCATGCATTCCATCCATATGCACAAGTTGCCCGAGTCTCTCATGAATCCAAAGGCGATTCATTAAGGCTCATTCGAGACAGACTCGACTCTCGGATTCAGTGAAAGTTAAAGAATGAGGAACAGTGTTGGTGATTAATTACTGACCTAGGTCTTGGATGGAATCATTGGTTCCCGCGAACGAGCCAGAAACCAAATAGAACCAAAATACACTCGCACACCTGAGCACTTTTCAAGTTGACCTAATTCGAGAGGATGCCCATAAATCTCCAGCCAATTATTGGTCAAGACTCAACCACGACAATGGGTCCATCCATTTAAGAGGAGTAATATATTGCCCAAGTTTGGCCAGCATCAGGGTCAATAAAAACCATATCTGGCCAATTCCCACCGATTTCACGCCAACGAAGCCAAAAAGGGGAGGAGGGATGAAGAAGGGGGAAATCGAGGGGGAAGAATTGAGGTGTGGGTACGTACTACCATCTGTTGGATGACAATGATGATCTCGACGGGGTTGAATCAACCTTGAACCCTCCTACTGAGGATCGGAAACGCTTTCAAACCGCAGCATGTAGTTGGTTCGTTCCTTCTCACAGTAGTCAAACATACCTAATAAGTTTGTATGGAAATTCTAAAACACAAAGAAGCATATTTCTGACTCAGAAAACTATGAGAAACAACTTTGATTCACTATTTTTTTAAGATCAAGTTTAGATGAGCAATAAAGCACCTAAAAGAACTATTGAATTTACTATTTTTTTAATCTTGTCAACTTTTAGATACCTATCAAATCATCGAAAATGTGTGGAATTCTCGAATCATAATTGCAATTAATGAAATTATGTTGATTTCTTAAGGTTTAATTGGTGCATTTTTAACTCAAAAAACGCGAAAAAATGCTGTAGGTTTGGCAAAATTTGAACTTCCGAACAAAACAAAATATATTTGAACCTCACGAAATCAAAGATCATCCACAGTTATATATCCTCAGTTTTGTGTGTTTTATCGGGGCAGGTAATCATAACAAATATCTTTACCCAAACACACACTTAAAATACATATTTTTGATTAACCATGTTTCAATTATCTGCACTATGTTGATTTATGCGAAAATTGAAATCTAATGAAAAGATATGTTTTTTTGCATTTTGTGTGAATTAAACATTTCTCGAAGAACCACAATCAAAATGTACCAAACGAGTTTTCAACATATTTTCAATTTAATAAGTATGTAACTGTGCTCTAAAGGTGTATTGTCCGGCTATTTAGAAATTGTTTGATTCAACAGTTTTTTTTTCGTGCATATTTTTTTCCAGGATCTGACTTCGAAAAAGTGGTCAATCAAAGTTGTTCTTAATTTCTAGTTTTGTGAGTCAAAAGCATGCTTCAATGTTTAAGAATTTATTCCATACAATTTCATACAAACTTGCTAAGTATTTTTAAGTACTGTGTTCCAACAACAGCTTCTGTGAGCCAGTGAATCAGTTGGAAGCACCTCAATTGAGCCCCATTGATTGGTCTTGAGGAATTTGTGGCTAAGCAGACTTCACACTAGAGTCTCATTTGACAAGACTTTAAGCTCCTGAAGATCCTCTTTAACCAGGGAAGAACGGCAAATGCAAATAAAAATGGCATTTCCAAATCGCATTCCCCTTACATGAATGTCAGATGATACATGACATTGGTTGAGAGAGAAACTGGATTGGCCCATTAAAGTCAAAACTTTACACAATTTGCAATTTTGCACAACCCTCCTAATCCTACATTACATGGTTTGAACAAGGATTCTCCAGTTGTGGTGAGTAATGTTTGTTCGGTTACAGGTTCAATCGTCATGGCGGTTACTTTGTGTCCAGTCAAAGGGTAATTGACTCAATGACTCATGGTCGCGATCATTTGCCTCCAAAGCTCAGAGAATGAAATTCCAGACAGTATCCTTTCCCTCCATTGTGTACCGGATGGTATTGGAATTTGAACAAAAGTCGGGAAACATCACATTCCATCTCATTCTTCCAAGACATAATGGGTTTTAGAGCCACCAGAATATGTATCCTAAAGCTGTTGTGCCATCTCTACACAGTATCTAATGCATACGAGGGGAGAAATGATTCCAAAATATGCATTGTCAGCCATCACCAATCAAACTCAAAAGAGAATCTTGAAATTAATTTAGATCGAAAAGCCAAGCCCCAACAACGCTTCGGCATCTCAACGTGTTCACAAAGAAGCTAATAGAAATATTCGAAAGATCGCTTTGGACTCACCGTCTGGCATCGAATTCTGCTAGATTGGCATAAAGCGGCTCTCCATGCCTCTGCAAAGAGTAAAAATGATGCTAGTCGAGTGAAAGTTTGTTGGATGAAAAGCCAGTATTTAACTCTTACCTGCTTCACTTGGGATCGCCACCCTTCAAGAATCTTTTCCACACTCTGTCTTTCTTCTTCCAAATTTCTGGGCAGATGCCGATGATACTGCCTGGAATGCCGCCCAATATCTTCGTCCATGCTCAATTTTCTCTCCAAACCTTGATTAAATTGTTCCGTTGGAGGAAGCTGCATGGACCTCCTGCGATCACAAACATTCAAGTCCGGTAACTGTTTACGTTTGGTCAGGGTTCCACAAACTGGTTTAGTGGATGGTGATTGGTTTTCAATTTGAGTATTAAACTGACTGACCAGCTTCTTCACCGGCATCTTTCTTGGCAAGGACATGGTGGAGTATCCCACTTTGGTATCTTGTGTCTTGTGGGCCTCCATATAATTGAAAAATCGCCTGGAACTCTCAAAGGACGACCGTTTGGTTCCCTCTACAACTTTTGGTGGCCGAGGTAAAGTAGAAGACCTATGGAACTCTGGGGCTGGTTCCATGGAACTCTTGGGAAATGCATCTAGGGCATGTTGTGTTTGCATCTCGGATACATTCTGGTATTCTGAATATCCTATACACTGTGGTTTCATCTCTGAATAGGTTTGACTTGGGCCACTCCGGGTGTGCCACATCCTCCTGGAATTCAGGTCCTCATATTGCCGTGCATACTCTTCCAACTCATTATATCTATGACGTTGGGGTGGAGGTTTGAAAGCTGAACGACGCGAGGGAAGGGTTCCGTAGCAACCGACGGGGCTTTGGCTCACGGATTCATAAGTCCGTAAATGAACTTGACGTTGGAGGAAGTCCTGTCGGCGGAGTATACTTTGCTGGTATGTCTGGAGGGAATGATAACTCTCGGCATGACAAAGAGAGGCTGTTCTAGACACAGCATATGGACTTTGTGTGGATCTGGCCATGATGGGACCGTTCCATGCAGGGGTGTTTTGGTTGGGAGAGTAGATAGAGGGATGAGATTCTTCATGTTTTATTTGAGGGCTGAAACTCTCTTGGGGTCCATTTAAGTTCGGTTGGGAATAAATGTGCATGTTTGAGCTGAAAGAGGAGAGAATAAAAAATATTACTAAAATTGAAAGACTTCTGTTTGCACGGAATGTCACAATAATTTTCCCGCAACCTCTCAAGCATGTCACATCTCTGTTGATTTTGTTTCTCTTTCAGGATAAAGGCGCAAGTTTCCTCTTCTTAATTTGGAGTGAACTAACAGAAATTATTTGATAACCCGCATTCTTTTAAACCAAAGCGCAAATTGGAAAAGCAAAAGCTGTCCACAAAGAAGTAGAGTTGTCAAGTTTCAGCCCATTATGCAATTGGGATGAGTGGGCGAGAGAATTTGAAAGCTATTTGCAAAAGGGGCTGTAACTTGTATTGGTGTCCATAATATCCTTTTTAGAGCATTATGGCGGTTTTATACTATCTTTGTAAACTTCACACGAAAAACGTGCACTTTGAGGGGATTCAGAGGGGCAACTCTAAGGCAAAAATCTAAATGGTAGATATCCTTACAAGTCTTACAAGTCTTGTGAATGCAGTCATATTTTTTCACAGATGTGGTAGAAGAACTTTGAACGTCTAGATCTGGGGTCGGCAACCACTTTTGGGTCAAGGCCCACAAATTCGTTTACATGTTGCCAGGGGCCCACCAAACAGACATTGGTAGGTTCAGGGGCCCACAAGTAAAGGATCAAAGAGCTTTGAGCCCGATTGTTCAGTACCATGGATGTCTCGCGAGCCCACTATTTTGGACTTTCTCCATAGCCCTTGGGCCCACCAAAAACCACCCTTGGGCGTGGGCCGCGGCCCACCAGTTGCCGCGTTGCTTCCGCGACACGAGAGACAGCAGAGACAGTATCACTTAGCTAGTTGACAAGAAACATATATAATTTCTAAAATTTACCAGCTTTTACCCTTGGTCAGTAAACGGAATCAAACTTAAGAGTTTGTAAAACACATACTAGATTTTTGACCTAAATTCAGCTTTTTGTATATCTCTCAATGACCAACCATTCACTAGTCCTTAACCCTACTTTTTTAGCTTTTATCCAATAGTTTCTGGTGTTTGTAAACCTTAAACTTCGCCTGACTTTTCGTTTTCGTCAATCAGTCCAAAACATTAGAGCATCCCCGTTATTTTTATCAAAACCTTATGAAATTGGATCTAATGGAAAATTTTCGCAGGCATCAATTTCAACCACCCCAGACCATCTTGAGCTAGGTAAGTGAAGCGATTCTGGGCAAGACAAGCTCGAATCCCAACCCTGTTAGCCTCCATCCAAATAGAGAAATCATGATGATGGTCTTCTTTGTGAGCTCTGATTATGGTTCATAACACCAACTTTCTATCATTGCATGCAATTTGAGCATTGGATTTACTCATATGTTTCTTTCAGTGCCCTCTTGCTCACTGAACTGGAAGGCAAGAAAGAAGAGGAGCAAGTCATCATCCACCATTTACAATCAGACTTTTTCCTGCTGTGCTCACACCAAAATCATGGCAAGCATTCAAATCACTATTGTCTACCCTCTTTGATTCCGAAGTGCAAATACGGAGCTCAGGAGGCGGAGCAAGAAGAAGAAGAAGAAACTTTGTCAAATCAGGGTTAACTTAAGGAACAAAAGACGCATATTAGTTTCAGACCAGGAATCCGGTTTTTACGTTCATTTATCTAACTAACTAAGGTACCTATCAAACCACAAATGGCATACAAGTCGGGGAAATTTGTCAAAGCTAATGGAGGAAATTAACTGTAGTGGTTTGAATAGCATATTGAACATCACTCATGCTTGCTTTATATTCTTCAAAAACTATGAAATGAGCAGAACTTTGGATGTGTAAGGTTTCGAGACTATTCTCCATTTCTTGGCGGAACTTTCTTTTAGTCTCATAAAACCTAACCAAAATCGACAATCTAAGTATTGGTACACCTTACGTAATACTTCAGATTATTATTATTTTTATGTGAAAGCAAGTGTAGAAATACCTGCTTTACTTTGAGTTGGTCGGTGGTCTTGCAAGATGAAATGGCAAAATCACCACAAACAATTTGTCGGGATGTGACGCGTCTTTTTAAGTCGTGTTGAATCATCATGTGAAGTAGTAACTTGCTACAACTTTTTCAATTCTCAACCAAACAAGCACATTCCTCATTTTCTTTGCCTTTTGATTGACATGTTTCATCATATCATAATTGACCTCTTAGATCAACAAACACTGCAACGATTGTAACATCCCCTTGACCTCCTACGAATTTACAAAGTACAAAAATGTGTCCAATTGCATCGAGATTGTTTTTTACTATGAACTGAAATTCTTCGTTATCCTATTTCGCTCATGGTTGATCCACCATTTTTCAAAACAGCCTTGACTTTCAGCTCGTTATTCTCTTTGAACCAACGGGACTAAAATTGTTTGGAAATGCCCCATTGCGTTTCATCGAAATGCAGATGAAAAATTTACCAAAACTTCCTCGCATGTACAGTTTCGACTACTAATTGTAACATGCATATGCCTATCAGTTCAACATGTATGAGTAAGGTTGAGTTCAAATTTGTCAAACCGACGAGTTGAATCCAATCTCATTTCCTTACCATCTCATATTTTCACCGGAACCAGGAACTGACTTCGCGAGGAGGAATACATAGTTTAGTTCTGAATCAAGAAAGGTAAAGTTCAAAATTGAACACGAACGAGTCTTGGTCGTGAAAAAGATCCCCAAAGAGAGAGCGAGAGTGTGATCTCAATTCATTCATGACATCGTTGTTGTTCTATTGTTCCGAGTTCAATGAACGACTTGGTGCGAGAACCAACGGAGACTGCTCTCTTTTGAACGAGAGCGTTTGGGGCCGTTTTGGAATTTCGTGAGTCTCTTTTTCGGTTAAAAGTCCATAAATGTCTCCTCGCAATGTGCCGCCCTAGGTTTTCATTGTTCTACGCGCTTTGAGATCCCTGGGCCTAAGACATCATCATCATCATCATAATCATCATCATCATAGACGTCTTCCGAGTAGTGAAAGTGATTTACGGAAAGTGCTCGAGATTCTACTTCTTTCTCTTGCGTTCTGTTTTATTCCAGGAAACATTCAACACGGGCCAAAATTGAGAGAAGATTGCTAGGAAAGAAAATCGAAAGGACCACGAAGACGACAATGATCATCATCATCATGATGCTGATGATGGAAAAGAAGATGGGTTGAGTTGGATAAAAACAATCCTGTGATGTCAGTCTGGGATAATCGTGAGCCTCAGGTAATTAGCTCAACTTTCATTCAGCGTTTTGAGCGTTAAACCGCAAGATGATTTTACAGCATGTTCCAGAGGAGTCAATTAGCTTCCATTGTGATAGTCTTTCGTGTAATCGCTTCCTGGATTGATTCGGCTTCTAAACAGTTTTAGGTTGGAGTGAAGATAACCTACAAGATCTTTGAAATATCTGATCTAGAAGAAAGTCAATAGTGAACATGAAATAGTTTTAAAATGCTATTGTACTTGAAAGAATAAAAAAAACTGTGTCTATGTAATGTTACAAGTCCATAACCAAGAACTACGGCGGTATCTCTTTGCTACAATTGATGGTCGTCGAGATTATTCGCTTCAAAGCTAGTAGAGCCATCGAGTGCCAACATTTTGATTTAAGCATCCTGTTGTAACCTTTTGGCCTGCCAAGAAGAATAACATGGAAATGATGCCTGCCATACAATTGGTCGTGGGAATCAGAAAAGGCTTGCGATGCAGACATTGAACAAAAGATTCGAGGTTGCAGAGGCGGTAAATGGAAACTTCCAAAGGATACTAAATTCCGATAAAAATGCTCAGTTACATCTTGTTTCAGATATATCCTATCTCAGACTTGAAAAGTGAAACGAATAAATTTATTCAAATGTATTTCTGAACCACACAAACGCCATGATTCTAGTCTTGAATTGGAGACGTCATTTGATTCAACGTATTCTTAACTTTATATCATGGATACAACTTGAAGTTTTTAAACTAATGCAAAAAAAGATGAACAAAGACGTCATGTCATCCGGAATGCAATGGAAAGGAAGAGGGAATTGGAAGTACCTCCAGTATCTTTTAAGTAAAAGGGTGTTCCTGTCCTCCATTGTTTCTAAGCTGTTTATGAGACCGCCAATGCATATTGCCTACAATTATTGCCCATCACCGTCAGTTGAGTTCACAGAATAGAACCATTACATTCTTGTACACAAAACAGTACATCCAGGATTGAGAACAAGGGATAAAAAATTACTCGAACCAACTTGAGTGTAATGGATGATGGTAAAAAGGGCATCGTGACGATCCTCACTGTGACAAGCTTGAACGTATTCCAGTTATTTGAGCCTGGATACGATTTGAAGGGGGATCATCTCTCTTTCTCTTGAATTTTGCATGTGAGCAGCCACGTAATTTGCATAGGAAGAGCAGCACATCTTTTCCAACGTGAGAGATCTTCTCAGAGGATAAAAGAGACCAAAACAACGGCATCAAACGACTCTTCCAAGCACACCCAAAACTCTCTCTCTCTCTCTCTCTCTGTTTATGAATCCCTTGTCTCAAACCCATCCATACCTTCCTGATGATGGGATGTGAGTCCCTGGTTTGAATAAACCACTTTGAACAAAGCAATTGTCGTTCGAGACTTCAAAGTATGGATAAGAATTTCATCACGTCAACCCTCTAGTCTGGCTTACTTCAAACACCCTCAATAACTACAACCTTGTCATATGAAGCATATTTTAACTCCTCAGAGATGACATCATCAAATTAGTGTCTGGTATGTCTGAACTTGGTTTGACGACGACGATTCAAGGTTTGGCCCCATTTTGAATCGTTCTCTGCCAACCCAAAATGGGAGGAGGATATTTTTTTTTCTCTCTTCCTCCCCCTCCTTCCATGAAATCAGATCAATAATAGGTTGCGAAAATGTGGACCCGTGATCATCGCCCAAGATTTTGGTCGTCCCAAGGACACTCGAATTGAGAGATAACTCAGGGGCACACAACAAAAGGTTGACATAGTGCTATTTAGACTCCATTCTCACAATGGATATTCATTCATAGGAGATAACATTCAGAGCCTTATGCAGGCTTTTGTTACCAAATTGAAAGTACCAGGAGAGAAAATCACCATGTTTGAACAACTTGAGACGACCTTGTCGGATCTAAAGAAAGAAAGAAAGAACCTCATTGGCTATCCCTAACACCCGAGCAGCACTCTTCTCAATAGATCTTGATGAGTTGATACCACAGAAACCTCAATTCTCCGTGGCATTGTCCACGAGTTTCCTTCCAATCCACCCGAAAAAGAATGAATCCAGAGCACCTTCAACCTCCAACCAGTTAAGAGCACGACAGTGTTGCCAAAATAAAGGTCATCGAACCTTGAAAATCTGCCAAAACTTAAACTTTGTACATGTCAAAAACCTTGCGACCAGATCCAAGTTGAAAGAACCAGACCAGATCTCTGAGGGTTTGTCAACTTGTCACGTAGTTGCTCTATTTTTCCTCCAGAAACCGTTTTCTCTCCCCTCTCGCAATGATCTGTGTACTCAAGCACATACTTTTTTCTCCCTACTCACGCAAAAGGCTTCGTTTCCTCAAGAGTGACGAAGAATGGCAAATAGTTTGGCCGGTTAGAATGTTCACCTCAAGCCCTGTGGCAGGTCGGAGGCTTTTTTTCAGGGAAAATTTCCTTCATAAAGTGAACCAAGCCTGCTTGGATATGGCAGGCAATGCATTTTATATACTCTGATTATCACTCAAATGCAACTTTATAGCAGAAAACTGGGATGACGGCAGACAGATTTCGTTTGGTATTTTTGAAGGAACTTGGGCAGGAGGTATGTGTTATTGACCTTGAATTAAGATCCGTGTACTTGCTTGTCATTATCAACATGATGAGAACCTCCCTCCTTGGCAACTAATTGAAAACTTTCAGAATCTCTCCTCCAATGCCCCATTCAAAACTTGCGCTTGTAGTTCGTAGAGTCAGAGTTTCAAATGGGGGATCCAAAGCAACTCTCAAGTAGTTCAATGTCAAGTTCAGAGGCAAGATCCATTCATAACACTAATTGGAGGACATTGGGCTTTGACTAATAGGGGTCTAAAAGTGGCACTTTGTCCTCCAAAGCCACAAATAGTCACGACTTTAGCACTATTCTGCCAATTCCTGAACAGTAAATTGGATAACTGTTTCGATGCTCATTTGCCGACGGATTTTTGGCGGTTGGCAGACGTAGCTAATGTAGCATTAAATCAGACATTTCAGGCTACAGTGATCCACAGCAATCACATCATGAGGTGCCAATAGTTGAAGATATAATGAAGGTCAAATAGTGCGAACTTTCAGGGTGGGGTGGATTCATTCCATTAACGTCTTTTACGTGTGGTCTTTGGGGCTGACGATTTTCTCGAAAATTTCAATTCTCGAGAATTCTCGAGAATTTGAGAAAAAGTTAAAATAGCGAAAAAAAATGTACATTCAAAGCTTCCAAAGGACTTGAAATTGGTTTTTTTGAAGTTCATACCAAAATCAATATGAACATGAGTGTGAAAAACCTCACGGACAATCATTTCTTTTCTAGTTCTACTGAGTTAAAACTTGGGACATTTTCGGATTTTTGCTCAGCTGTAATTTTCAAAACCGAGTTTTCTTGTACATACCACCACAGCCATTAGAATCTCGAAAAAATCAGACACGAAATCTTGCCTCGAATCTGGACAGAGAAGCCAGTTAGATTTTGTTTGGGCTGGTTCAGGGGTTAATTTCTTGTTCGAATGTACCATAAAAATGTTTATAAGGTTTCAAACATTGCCCATGGCTCCTATTGTTCTTTTGCTTGAAACTTTCGTTTTGAATGAAACCGTTTTGCCATCAATTCCAAAGTACAGTATAATCTAGAGTAATCTAATAAAAATTCTCGAAAATTCTCGAGCGGAAAAATATTCGAGAATCAGCGCGTAACCGGACAAATTCAACTGGGAATTCGGGGGCCAAAATGGCTAGGGAAGGATCTGAACTAGGCTCGGGCATTTCATACTTTAAGTTTGCTATGTGAAGGAAAAGTTAGTTTCGATTGATTGTTTAAACGAAGAAAGCGAATTAGGCTCGGATATTTCAAAAAGGTTATTGGAGGGTTAGTCTCGAATTTGACGCATCCCTAACAATTTTGCCCCCCGAATACACAGCTGAATTCGTCCGATGGCACTCATCCAATCCTATTGGTTTTGCTTGTTTGTAAATGTACCGTATTTAGAGATAAAACTCGTACATAATAATAAAAATTGCATTTTTTATTCCTTTTTGTGATTAGTAAAAAATGGCGGTGACTTGAACTTTTTCGTTATTGAAGCAAAAGAAACTGCAAATGTTTCAAAACAAATGTCTTGTTGAAAGTGAACAAATGTAAAAAGAACTTTGTAACTTCCAATAACTTCACAAATTGCTATCATTAAATCTGTCTTAGTATATTCCCAAACGAAAACATTTTTCCCGATTTGATTCCCTTATAAAATTGTAAAAAAAAAGTACAGAAATGAATCTTTCTAGGACAAAGGTAGTTTTGATCTAGTTGTAACACTAATGATGACATGCATAAATGCCAGTGTTTGATGGATGAACTTGTCATCAAATAAACGGGTTAAGTGTTCATCGTTGGGTGGTTAATAAATTGAAATCCCCATTACCTCACGTTTGAACCAACGCCAAAGTGATGTTTGTTACCAATAGAATATCCATCTAAACCTGCATGCATACTGAACTGAAGAACTGTCCTCATTAGTAAATAGGGTGCTTGGCTTCTCACAGATATGACCTTTAAAATTGCTTTAAAATGGCAGAAGCAACCGCACGTTCATAATATGCATGAATTAAGTGCACTCCAAGAATTAATATAATGATGAAAATGAATACTCTTTGGGTGGTTGAAAAGCAACCCGTGTTGTTGTCAAAATGTTTTGGAGCCTATAATCTCCAAATTCCAGATCAAACGATGTCATCACTCAAAAAGACAATGGAGGCATCACGATGATGTCTTCTTTTGAACTAAGAATAGGAGGTAATGAAGGACGATCCTGAGGGTATGAATGACCTTTCTGTTTCTTTCTGAATATTAGACTGCCCTTTTTTCGGGATCAGCCAAAGACAATAAATGCCCAATCAATTGTAGCGGGCATCTCTTTGTGAATCTTGATGAAGGATGATCACTCATTGGCTCTGAATCAACCATATCCAATGGTTTGATTAGCTTGGTCATTGCATTCATAGACTCATCTTCATCACTTCTGGATTCAACTAAGCTATGGTATTTTGTGAGGCGAAATGTGTTCACCATGGCTCGATTAGGACGTAATCCTAACCTTTCCCATATTCAAAAATGTTCAAAATTTATCAGGAAGTGAAACTCAATTACTACCTAGTAGTTCCCTCAACTCTTTCGAGCTAGATCAGACACAAAATAGATGAAACCTATTTCCCACACATTCTTTAGAAGGAAGGGCCTCAAAGAACTTGGGGGATGATGAGTCAAATTTTCACAACTAAACGAGTTGGATGGAAGAACCGAAATCCGTTTTCCGGATCGAATCATTGCACTCTGCGAAGATGCATTTTTACATTGTATTATCAGTTGGGATATTGGGTTCCTTCTCGCATGAAGTTTAATAACGTCTTGTCGACAGGGATGCCATTCTTTGGGCAACTTTGAACCGACCATTGCATTAAAAAAGGGCATTTCTTTTGGATTTTGGTTGATAAACAGCATGAAATAACGACAATCCAAGGCCCATCGAATAGAAAGTCTAGCATAATAGGAATGCTTGAAAATTTATAAAACCAAAAGTCAATTATCTCCGTGTCCTAGACTGAATGACCCAGCCTAAAGTCTCACTATGGCAACACTAGCCCAAACTCCTGTGCAAATTTCACGGAGCTCTAGGACGCTAATGGAAACTCCAGGTGGTATTTGCCTGATCTATTGCATTCATTTGGTAAATACCGGGAATTCCAATTGGTTCACTTGCTTAAAAGAGAATCTTCCTGTGAGTGTGAAAACTCCAATTGGTCGTTTGACATACTTTGTTTAGTGAGATCAGGAGAGTCGGAGAGCGGTGAAATCAAAACCCATGCTTGAACAGCATCAACAACAATAGAACCTCACCAACAAGCACACAGAGAGAGAGAATATTGGATGGCCGTAGTATGAAATTGAATTAAGAGTCTCGTGTAATTTGACCCGCTTTATTGGCCAATAAGATTCTTATCATACCTAGGTACATCGATTAGTGGCTCGGCTTGCCAAAAAAACGCATTTGAGCGCGATGCACAAGGCTCAAGTTTTTCCTCTCTCCAGGTGGTCGCAAATTATGCTGACGGACTTGAGATTCGCAATTGGCAAAGCCTTGAACACTACTCTATCTACAGTGATTCCATGTTTTTATGAACGAAGCTCTCTACATTTTACCGCTGAAACGTCGACTTTCATGACTCGAATGCATTTTGTTTGTGTAAACGCTCTTCGTCATGAAAAATAACTTTAGAGCACTGGCCATTCCCAAAATGTGTTCTTGAGCCAAAGAATGCGCAAATTTGTATGCGAAATCTGCCAACATCACTGAACAAGGTCTCAATTTCAGACTCGAGCACATCGACCAAGTCATAACTTAAGAGACTCAGGATGAAAGCACGATCACCAACCTACGCAGAGCTCAGATTTGCCTTTTAATCGACCACAACTTTTACTAAACATGTCAAAATCACTTTCTACACCCAAGTTTGGCTTTGACAATGTCAAGGTGTGTGCAAATATGTAGAATATCCTCGAGGCCCACTTACTTCAGCCAGAGCACCAAGATTTATGAAAAAAGAGAGGTTTCCCAATCAGCTGTGATTTTCGCGTTTTGTTTCCTCACAAATCCTTGAGCACAGAAATGGAAAAAGTTGTCCAAAGGCATCTGTGTGTGCGCAAATGAGAAGACCACATGATGATGATGATAGCCCGTTATTTATGGCACGTTTCTATCAATAAATAGCAATAGTAGTTGTAGGGGCACTGACTGACCTTGGCCAAGATCTCCTCGGGTGGACACCAAAATAACAACACTATTTGTGCACTCACTCTGAGTGAGTGTCACACTTCTCGGGTGAATTAACAGTGGAAAAAGTCACTGGCGATGCTTCGTGCACGATCTAACAAAGTATGAAGCAATTCTGTCCATTCACTGTTTCACTCTGTTTCACTGTCCACTGCACTTTTATTTTTTTCAACGCGAAACGAGTCACTTATTGGAAAGAGACCAGAGCCCGAGAAACCAGAATGATTGAACACCACAAAAGCGACTGATGGACAAGTTCGGATGTGATGGCCAAGTGATCGGAAATTTCGGTGGTTTGGTAAATGGTGAGTGGTGAGTTTCTTGGATCGCCCATTTTCACTTGGAATCCAAGTGATTCTGATCAACGCCCTTCTTTCAAGAGAGAATCAGAAATTGCACGACCGCGATCAACTAGATGCTATTGGATCGGGAATCAGCTTGGATTTGGTTGTATTGGTGGTATCAGAGGATGATGATGATGATGGTGGTTATCCTCCTCGTCTCCCTTAGAATCGAGCACTTGAACGCTTCAAGATCTCGTTCAAGAATGGCCCGCGAAAAAATCCACTTCATTCTTTTGCTCCATCCATCCATTCCGAACTACTTTGGAAGAGGACGGCAAAACGAGGGGGAATTCATTCTCTGGGTAGTTTCAGTTGGGCCCTCTTTTCGCATGCCCTCGCATGGTACAGTACAATACTATTCTCCCATAAACACTCAAAACACCGACTCCATTTAGGAGAAGGGTGCCGGGAAGATTTGGAGCGGTTGAACGCCGGCTTTTTTTTACAGAGCACGTCCAACATTGGGATCTTTGGGACGAACGTGTCAATGCAATGCGGGAACTCCCGTCCACGGAAATCCGATCGCAGACCAATTACGAGATATGGAGAGTAAGCGAATGCTTGATTTACCCCCGTCTAGCTTGTTTATTGTGGTTGTCCCTTGATTTGAAGCCTACTTGGGACCGTGAGCCACGAAAGGTTAAGTGCCAATCTTGGAAATGCAGGCTTGGAAGGTCTGATTTGATCAGAGACTGCTTTGTCAACATTGACCGGAAGGACAATGCTTTAAATTTGTACTAACTGCATACTTAATTCTGAATCGTGAAAGGACTGAAAGCTTTTTTTTGTTGAAATGATGAATCATGCACAAAGCTACACATTCCAGGAGGTCATTGAAACAACATTTAAAAAATGTTGATAAAAATGCGAGAATCGTAAAACAACCTCAGCTTTTAGGTCAGCTCTCAATCTCGAAGTTTTTGTTTGGATGGGAAAATGAAGAAACTCAAAATTTGTTTCAAAAACAGACTTCATGGAATGCGCAAAAATTGTTTCAAAATGGGATTAACACCAATAGGATGTTTTTTTCGGCTAAAAGTGTCCGAACAGTTTTTACTGATTTGAAGTCTAACTTTTGTAAAGGTCATCTCATAGTTATGTCAATGAGTTAGCTGAAACCATTCATAAAACCAATATCGTTCTTTTTCATGATCTTTAATCCAATATCACCTGCTCGAATTATGATCGGAGGATCCAGGCATTCTTACCATATTTGGCATTCTCGATGCTTTGAATGGAGATGCCAACAATTTGGAGTGAACCGAGAGTTCAATTTCTTGCCATGGACAGCGGTTCACTCTCTCAGAGATTGGTCCGATGTATTGATTACAATTTGTCAACTGTCAATCTTGGAAATCTCTTCTAATGTCTACGTAGTGGTACTTTAGAGAATGCATCCAAGAATAAGCATTACAGATTCGCTTGTCAGAACAAAAACAACTCAAGATACGTCCCAGCAATTGAATGAAGACAGCTTTGAGAACCATCATTTGTACTGTACTTCTCAAGTTGACTTCATCACGTCGGGCTCAAGGAGGTACTTGACTAAATTTCTTTTCAAATTGTCTTCTTCGACCCCGGGATAAGAACTAAATTCACGTTTGAAAAGTTGCAAATTATGTAGATGAATACGGATTTACCCGAATGTTGATGCAAACAAAGAGAAATTTTGATTTTGTCATGTTAAAATGCCCTGAAAAAAGGTACCTTGGTGTACCTGGTTATTCTATTTTGCGAGTAAGTAATATTCACTTCCCATGAAATGCAAATCGTCTCTCAATATAACTACTCAGAGCTTCAGAAAAAGATCATGGCAATTGCGCAAAGCTCAAAAAATTCACGATTCATTGCTATTTCTTGATTGTGCTCGTCACGACTCGTTCTGAGGGGGGTGACTGATAAAAAGTGCTCCACGGAATACGAACAGTTCTGTTCTGCACATAAAGTTTGTGCTCCTATCAAAGGGACCCCATGGTTTCATTTTTACATGTGTAACCTGCACGTTGACGACTTAAAAGTATTACTGGGAACGACACTGAACGCTAGATCGGAGAAATCAATTCAAATTACATATTGAAAATGAAAATTCTAACCTCCTGATATTGGATTCACAAACGGATTTCAGGAAATTACGGTGCTCTCTAAGCATTAAAAGTATACAAAAGAATAATGGGAATAAATACTAATGCAAAATAACATCTTCTGTGCCATGACAAATGAAGACGTTATAGGTTCAAATAGGATCGAAATTCTTAGAGCAAGGACAGCTTTTTGCTACCCAAGGGGATAACCATTGGGGCGTATAT